>SEYY01011394.1:10000-27137 GCA_009176605.1 Armadillidium nasatum | reverse complement strand
TGTTTTTTTTTAAATGTGTAAAATATCTCGTTACTTATGAAATGAAGTTACAAATGATCACTTGATTAAATTTACCTTCTTTAAGAGAATTTGTTTTCCTTATATTCTGAAGCATATAAGCATTGTGTAGAACATTTATTCATAGATACATGTATTTTTATAACAACAATAAAGAAGTTAGTTTGATGATTACTAAATTAAGCTCAAGTGTTTTCCCCATCCTCATCTGTAATATACCATCTGTACATATGCTGTGGATATCATTACTACCTATATTACGGCAACCACTATTACTTTAAGAAAAAATAGTAACAACAAATTGATTGTATTATAAAATATTTTAAAATAATAATAATAATAATAATAATAATAATAATAATAATAATAATAATAATAATAATAATAATAAAAATAATAATGATAATAATAATAATAATTATTATTATTATTATTATTATTATTATTATTATTATTATTATTATTATTATTATTATTATTATTATTATTATTATTATTATTATGATTATATATTATATTATTATTATTATTATTATTATTATTATTATTATTATTATTATTATTATTATTATTATTATTTAAAGAGATTGAATATGATAAAGAAAATTAGGACAGAAAGAGTAAGAGAGAGAAAGAGAGAACCATGTGTTATTATGTGCGTGTCTATTTGGGAGAATGAGACGCTGTGAAGGATATCAGTATTGAAGAATGAAAAACATTACTAGAGTGAATGCATCTATATCTTCTACTACTGCTCCTGCCACTAATATTACAATAATAATTCAAACAATGCTAGTACTAATAACTATAATAACAGTAATACTAATACCAATAATAATAATAATAATAATAATAATAATAATAATAATAATAATAATAATAATGATAATAATAATAATAAAAATAATAATGACAATGATAATAATAATAGTAATAATAATAATAATAATAATAATAATAATAATAATAATAATAATAATAATAATAATAATAATAATAATAATATTAATAATAATAATATCTATGTATCTATTTCTTCTACTACTTCTCCTGCCACTAATATACAATAATAATGCAAAATAATGCTAGTAATAATAACTATAATAATAATAATACTAAAAACAAAAAAATAGTAATAATAATATCTATGTATCTATTTCTTCTACTACTGCTCCTTCCACTAATATTACAATAATAATGCAAAAAAAAAAAAAAATAATAATAACTATAATAATAATAATAATAATAATAAATAATAATAATATAATAATAATAATAATAATAATAATAATAATAATAATAATAATAATAATAATAATAAAAATAATACTAAGAATAATAAAAAAACAGTAATGATAAGAATAATAATAATAATAATAATAATAACAATATAATAATAATAATAATAATAATAATAATAATAATAATAATAATAATAATAATAATAATAATAATAATAATAATAATAATAATAATAATAATAATAATAATAATAATAATAATAATAATAATAATTATAACAATAATAATAATACTTGTTGGGCTGGATTATTTATAACCAGGCTCGTGTGCAGTGCAGCGGACTGTTGAACCTAGCGTTTTAACATGAACAGGATATACTCCCATACGTATTTGGGAATCTCATTCTTTCATAGTACAAGTGTAGATTTTTGGTGGGGATAGATGTTCCACATTTAGTGGGTAACCCTTACAAGATATTACTCATCCTGGAAAGCAGAAGGTGTTCCTGTCGTTACATAGATATTGACTAACTCAAAGTGAGGGAAATGGAGTTGTAGTGATGGGAAGTGGGATTGATTTATATTTTTCTGATATATTTTCTTTTTGTTTTTATTTATTTATTTAAAAAAAAAAATGTCAAATAACTTTTATTTATTCTTATTTTTTTAATACTTTTTAATAACAGTTTATTTGTTTTTTGATTTTATAGAAATTTTTAATTAAATCTTAATTAATTTTAATAAGGGTAATTGTTAATACCTTCCGTGGGTGACCCTTGAAGGAGTGTCACTCGCTCTATAGAGCAAGATGAGTCCCTGTCTTAGGTTATATATATATATATATATATATATATATATATATATATATATATATATATATATATATTATATATATATATATATATATATATATATATATATATATATATATATATATATATATATATATATATATATATATATATATATATATATATATATATATATATATATATATATATATATATATATATATATATATATATATATATATATATATATATATATATATATATATATATATATATATATATATTTCCATGGTGGAGGTGGATGATGGGTATGGAGAGTAGGGATGCATTTTGCAATTTCTATTATTCATATATTTATTTTTTAATTATTTTTAAATATTTTAAATTTAAATAATTTTTTATTTTAAAATTTTATTTATTTACTTTCGTAATTATTATTATTATATATTATTATTATTATTATTATTATTATTATTATTATTATTATTATTATTATTATTATTATTATTATTATTATTATTATTATTATTATTATTATTATTATTATTATTATTATTATTATTATTATTATTATTATTTATTATTATTATTATTATTATTATTATTATTATTATTATTTTATTATTATTATTATTATTATTATTATTATTATTATTATTATTATTATTATTATTATTATTATTATTATTATTATTATTATTATTATTATTATTATTATTATTATTATTATTATTATTATTATTATTATTATTATTATTCCGTCAGTCTTTAAGGAAAAAAATTTTTTCAACTTTTTTGTGGTTAAAATAATAAAAATTTTGATTATTATTATTATTGTTATTCATTATTATTATTATTATAAAAAATTGTCGAAGCACATTCAGACTCGGTATATAAAATCGCACACGATAGTTACTAACCGAAAGGTAATTAGAAAGTCCTGTTGAATCAGCAACGATAGTTTAAAAAATATTTCATAATGAAATAAATTAACATTTTTAACAAAGTTTGAAAGAATATATATATATTAGGGATGAAGTGAAGTATCGGTATCGGTATCGGCAAGTATCGGCATATTTTCCGATCCTGTATCGGTATCGGCAAATTTTTTGGATAAGAGTAAAGTATCGGTATCGGTAGTAGTATATCGGCATATTTTTAGGTATCGGGTATCGGTATCAGGTAATTTTTAGGTATCGGTATCGGTAAAAATTTTGGTATCGCTCCATCTCTATATAATAATATATATATATATATATATATATATATATATATATATATATATATATATATATATATATATATATATATATATATATATATTATATATTATATATTAGAGGTGGACCGGATATCCGCATCCGCATCCGCAACTGCGGATATCCGCATCATTTTTCCAATATCCGCATCCGCGGATATCCGCAATTGAATATCCGCAACCGCATCCGCCTCCGCGGATAGTAAAAAATTATAAGTAAATTATGAGTTCAGCTGAATCATGTTTGTCAGATGTGATACCACTTGTTTCAACATTGAAAGTTGTGTTAACAAATGTTAAGTCTAAGGGAGTTTCAAGGATGACTGAAACATTAATGAAGGAGATGAACGACAGATTTGAAAACCTGGAAAATGATGATGCTTATACAATTGCAACCTTTTTAGATTCTAGGTACAAAACAAAAATTTTTTAAACCACTTGTTTCTCAGAATGTTAAAATCAAATTAGGATGCTTATGCGATGAGATGGTAGAAACAGCTAAAATAACGCCTTTCAAGAAAAAGCAAAAGCTCTCAGATACAAAAGAAACAAAATCTGTTAGCTTAAGCATTGCTAAATCAATGAAAGATCTAACTTCCAGCAGCGATGAAGAATCACAGTCAAAAGTGTCAAAGTATACAATATCGATTAATTATTGAAAATTATCTGAAACTCCCACTTTTGGAAGCAGGTAAAGACCAACTGGTTTGGTAGAGAGGTAATTGCAAAAGTTACCCTTTTCTTACTGAGCTGGCAAGGACTTATTTAGCATGTCCTTCAACTAGTGTTGCTAGTGAGCGTCTTTTCAGTGGAGCAGGCCTCATTTACGACGAAAAGCGAATCAAACTTTCACCTGAAAGAACCCAAAAGCTTTTATTTCTAAAAAATAACTTACCAATTATTAACTTCAAATGGAATATGTGAAACTGTGAAGTGTGAAGGTAATACTGAATTACTGGCTATATATATATATATATATATATATATATATATATATATATATATATATATATATATATATATATATATATATATATATATATATATATATATATATATATATATATATATATATATAACCTTTTCAAAATGGGTTAAGGTTGGGGAAAGAGGTTGGTGGGGTGTTCAAGAGTTGGGTCCCCGTCCCACACCCTGGTAACGTAGATTCTGGATATTATATTTAAAATTCCAAAAATCTATAGCAAAACTTTAAAAAATTAAACTATCCGCATCCGCATCCGCATTTGCGGATATCCGCAATTGAATATCCGCAACCGCATCCGCATCCGCGGATAGTAAAAAATTACTATCCGGTCCACCTCTAATATATATATATATACTTCCTAATTAATTAAATAAATTAATATTTTTAAATTAAGAAGGGCGTCAGCAGTCTTCAAAAGGTAGTTGGAAAGTCCTGATGAAGCAAGAACAATAGTCTGAAAAATATTTCATAATGAAATTTTCAAACTATCGTTCTTGATTCAACAGGACTTCCAACTACCTTTTAGAAGACGGCTGATACCCTTTCGGTTAGTCATCATCGTGTGCCATTGTATATACCGAGTCTGACTGTACGCCTATATTTTTGGTTACTCGACTGGTTAATTGACAGATAGGACATATCAGTGCTTACCCCTACCACTTTAAATTCTGTCTAAAGACGAGACTACACAGTCTCATCTTTTCTCTGTCCAACTCTGTCTACACTCTCTTTATCTATTTTTGTTTGTCCCCCATCTTTATTTCAAAATCGCATCACTAAATTATCTCTTTAAATAATTGCCATTTGTTCTTCTTCATTTAGTTTTATAGGGATTTATCAACATTTTTAATATATTTTTACTTCTTTAGAACGGGTTTCAAAAAAGAATTTCCTTTCACGACTGGATCCATTGTTGAAAAAAAATTTTTTTATCCGATTCTCCTGAAAATTTCAGTATATATAGCTTTTTTCCCGACGAAAAAACTCCATTCCTAACGTTTTTACGAGGGATTTAAAGTTTAGAAGCAATTTCTTAAATTTAGGGTAAGTTTAAATCTACGGTGAGGACGCCTAAAAAATTTTTTTGGTCTGAAATTTGGTGTGTATATTTGTAAATCTATTGGCTATAAAAATTTCTTAGAGAGTTTTGATGTGTGCATAACAGAAAACAGGTTATATGCCCTTACTTGACCAGGTGTCGAAATTTTTTTTTTCAAATTTTGAAAAATTCACACATTCGGACAAAAAAATTAAAAAAAAAAAAAATATGGATTGGACGTCTTTGAAAATTGGATATTGTTTAGAGGAGGGATAGATCTAAAACATTTATTTAAAACACTTTTAAAATCTATTTGTCTGATTCGAGATACAGCTTATCGAAAATGGCCGAATTTTCGACGAAATTTCAAATTTTCCAAATTTTGAGAAGCTGTATCTCGAATCAAACAATTAGTTTTTAAAAGTGTCCTAAATAAAAGTTTTAGATCTATCCCTCTTCTAAACAATATCCAATTTTAAAAAAAATTAGAAACATCAATTTTTTTTAATAAATTTTTTTCTCCGGAAGGGTATGTTTTTTTCAATTTTTTTTTCAAAAAAAATTTGAACTTCTATAATCAATAACTATCAGTACTTTTCCCAAATGTTTTGTTTCTAATTTGTAGAAATTGGGGCTAAGAATGTACGGGGGAGTTTTTGGATCATTCTGACCACTATTTTACCACTTCTATTTAATCTCTTTTTGAATTTTGACCCCCTATAACTGCTAAACCGTTAGAAACTCAGAAAAACGTCAGAAATCGACTGTTTTCAGCGGGGAAAAATGCATATACATTGTAAATTTCAGCTCAATAGCTCAAATAATAAAAAAAAAAATGGATCCTGCCCTTAAAAAAAAAAAAAAAAAAAAAAAAAAAAATAAAATAATAATATATATATATATATATATATATATATATATATATATATTATATATATATATATATATATATATATATATATATATATATATATATATATATATATATATATATATATATATATATATATATATATATATATATATATATATATATATATATATATATATATATATATATATATATATATATATATATATATATATATATATATATATATATATATATATATATATATATATATATATATATATATATATATATATAATATATGTGCCCCCTCCTTGAAAAGGGCTCTGCCCGTGAGTGGTGGCGTTTTGTAAAAAAAAAAAAAAAAAAAAAATAATATATATATATATATATATATATATATATATATATATATATATATATATATATATATATATATATATATATATATATATATATATATATATATATATATATATATATATATATATATATATATATATATATATATATATATATATATATATATATATATATATATATATATATATATATATATATATATATTTATATATATAAATAGTCAACTTACACCTATTATAAATAAAAATAATTACCGAAAATTCCAAGTCTGTACTGAATAACAACTAAAACAATATCTTCGTTCATTAGAACATATGGTTGACTTTCTTGAGCTCCTCCAATCACAAAAGCTCCTCCATGAATGAAAACCATTACTGGAAGTTTCTTTTCTCGTTGGTTTGGCTAAACAAGAAATATTTTGTAAAACTTTAATGATTTTTACAATTACCTTACAATTCTCAGTTTTTTACCTAATAAATTAAATGATAACTGGGAAAAAAACTGTCAATCTTCTTACTCTCAAACAATAATTTAACATGTATATTCTCGTTTTAATTTTACTATATTTTTTTATTTGTTTATTTATTATTGTTTTTTTTTTTTTTTTTTTTTTTGCTTTCCTACATTCTCTTCAATTCCAAATAGAAAGTAAAAGAAATATAAAATAATGTAAATAGAAAAATTTTACATTCATTCCAATGAAAAATTATATTTAAATTATAGAAAAAGACTCTCTTTCCTATTGTGTAGTACAATTCATGATTAATAAGAGTATTTATGCATTTAGTAATTTCTGAATCTTATCAAAACTTTTTTCTATTATCAAGCTGAATTTATTTCTGCGTTCGACTATTTTCTCCAATAGACTTTTAATGTTGATTCATTTTAACAAATAGAGATAGACTTCACTTGCAAAGGACAAAGTATGCAAAATAAATTTTCAACAGTCAGTCACTTATGGAAGCTTTTACATAATTTGTTGAATTCATAATGGAGGATAGAGACGCACAATCACGGTTACAGGGAATGAACTCAGATACCTTTAAAACTTAAACCGGCAAAAATATTTATGAACTCTGCAGCTCAAAGCAAAAGTATTAGTTTCTGAGTGAATAAATATTGAAGAGTTGTTGTAGATTGTAATTATTTTACCGAAATAAAAAATTAATATTTAAAAAAGTTAAGATATGATTCAATAATGGTACTTCTTAAGCTTTTCAGTTTATTATACAAAACCAATTAGCACAAAATTCTTTATTTTTAATGTTGGCAAATCATGAAATTTATAAGAAATAGAAATGATAAATTAAGATAGGTAAAAAATAACTTGCGAACAGTATGTACAATGGATTGTCATTATTTTAAACATCTCCAAACATACACACACAAAAAAATGAGAATCATTAACCAAGGTCTAAGCTAATGAATTAAATTTTTTCTTTTTTCTGACCAATTACCCTGAAATTTTCAGGGTATAAAATGCCTTTTTACCCGCTAAAAAACCACTCGATTTCTACCGTTTTTCAGTTCCTATAACAGTTTAAAGATTTTCGAAAATTTTCCCCTTTTTTAAATGAATGGTGAAACCAAATTACTAGTCAAAATGACTTGAAAATTGGAATGTATATTTACAAATGCATTTGCTACAAAAGCTTTAAATTGAGTTTTGTTATCTGCTTTAAAAAAAGTTTTATGCCCTTTTCTGATCAACTGTCGGAAATTTTTTTTCCCAGTTTGGAAAATTTACTCTTCCAGACAAAACGTTTACAAAAAAATTGCCCCTACAACATTTTTTAATTTAAGCGTGAGTATAAAGGAGGGAAAAGGCTACAACTTTCTTTCAATACATCATTCAATGCTATTTGCTCTTTTCGAGATACAGACTCTCAAATTTGACCAATTTTCAAAGAAGTTTCCAAATATAAAAAAAAAAAAAATAATGTTAATAATGTATTAAGAGACAGTTGTAACCCTGTACCTCCTCTATACATTCACCAAAAATAACAAAATACACCTACGTGTAGTTTTTCTTAAAAAATTTTTTGTCCGGAAGTGTAAAATTTTCCAATTCACCCCCCCCCCACACACCACAAAACAAAAATTCAAGTGCTTATAACTTTTTTCCTAAAGCAGATATCAAAAATCTGTTGCTAGCGTTTCTTGCAAAAAATTTAATTCATTAAATTCCTTATCAAAATTTTTTATTATTATTATTATTTTAATAATAATTTTCATTAAATTTTCAGGTCATTTCAACCAGTGGTTTGGTCCCGTTATTCACTTTTTTTAATTAAGTTTGGCTACAACAACTTTTAAACCGTTATAGAAAAATATGCATGTGCATTACAAATTTCAGAGTAATCGGTCAAAAACTAAGAAACGTTTTTTGTAATTGAACCCTTCCCTTATGTAATATTTTAAGAAATATTCGGAGGTCTATGGTTAGCAAAAGAAGATAGCTTTTTGGCTAATTTGGCATATTTAGAATTATAAATTATTATTATTATTATTATTTTAATAATAATAATAATATTCATTAAATTTTCAGGTCATTTCAACCAGTGGTTTGGTCCCGTTATTCACTTTTTTTAAGTTTGGCTACAAATAACTTTTAAACCGTTATACTCTGAAAAACGTCAGAAATTTTTTTTTATGGAAAAAAATGCATATGCACTACAAATTTCAGGGTAATCGGTCAAAAACTAAGAAACGTTTTTTGTAATTGGACCCTTCCCTTATGTTATATTTTAAGAAATATTCGAAGGTCTATGGTTAGCAAAAGAAGATAGCTTTTTGGCTAATTTGGTAATATTTAGAATAATTATAAATACATTTAGAAGGGTTGGACACTTTTTCAACTTCTAGTTTCTAAATAAAATTCCTGTTATGGATGGTACAAAAATAAAATTTTGCATCGATTCCTAATTGGGCGAGATGCGCATTTTTGCATTCTTGTCTAATTTCCATTAGTTTTATGGTTTCAAAGAAACATACCTCTTCTCTCTTTCTGACGTTACTATTATTTGGTAGGGTATAGGCGATGAACTGATGTGTTCAGGCTTGCAATACCTTTCACTAACAGAAAGTTTTGTGGTCAAATTGTTAAAAAAAAAAAAAAAATGGAGAAAATATTTTTTAAAAATTTGATCCTAATAAAATACTTCACAATTTTTTTTTAAGTATAGATATAAAAAATATGTCCTATTAATTGTAAGATATATCCTTTCTTTAAAGTTCTTGAAAGTTTTGATACGATTCCGTCGATCAACAAAAAGGTTGATTCAAAAATGGTGAAGGCGTATTTTTTTTTTTTTTTTTGGGAGTGGTGGGGGGAGGGAAGGAAACACACCTTCATTCACCATTTCAACATTATTTTTTAAACCTTTTTGTTTCTTGAACAAAGTATACCAAATTTTCAGGAATTTTAGGGTAAAGTATAGCTAAAAATTATTGGACACATTTTCTTTTCAGTAAAAAAAAAAAATTTGAAATTTTTAAAATTTCTGAATTTTTTTTTTCCAAAACTTTTTTTAGACATTTTATCTGAAAACTTTTTTTCAGGAATAAATATAAGAAACTGTCATATAATGTTTTCACTATATTGTGCCTTCAGAATTCCTGAAAATTCGGGCCACATGAGTCAATGGACAAAAATGTTAATTAAAAAAGAGTGAAGGTGTATGTATCTCAGAAAAAAATATAGATGTAAAAATTGGAGAAGAATGTCAAAATACGTATCTAGCCCAATTTTGAAAGAATACCAAAGTTAATTTTGATACTTTCTATAATAAAATATTATTCTAAAGAACTTCTTTTAAAAAAAATGAACAAAAATTTCGAAACAAACTCTGAGGAATAAACTTTTTAATATAGAATACGCATTTTGACATTCTTCCCAATTTCCTTAGCGGTTCTCACTCTCAAATCCAGTACCTTTGATGTAGTCTTTCAGTTTTAGAAGCAAAAAGAAGTTAGTTTAAGCAAAATCATGGCTTTAGATGGATGTGCTAGGATTTCTATAGACTTTTTGCAAAGCTTCAATGATTTGTGAAGCTGTACATCCAAATTTAAAATGAAATTTTATGACAGCTCTCACGTCAAAATTAGTTTTCCCATGGGTACAAAGACGACGCACTTTTAAATGCACCTTCACTACATAAAAACCAATGAATGAATGAATGAATCATTATAGACTGGAGAAATGATCATTCATGTTTTATCATGAAAAATGCTTTTTGTATTTTGAGAAACTGGTTTTATTTTAAAAAATACATAGTATTACCAATATATCTTACAAAATTAACAAAATAGACTTATTTTACAATCAGTTTTTCACTTTATCTTTTAAGATGCTGTTGAAGAAGTGACGCTTGTTGTCAGCTGTTCACATTCAAAATTTTAAGATATTGGGACCCAAACCGGGTACTAATTTATATTTATTTTTCTTTTTACTGCAAAAGAAGATAATTTAAGAGTATTTGTGATTTAATTTTTAAAAATTGGCATGATGCTGACCAACGACAAAAAAATCTTCGAAGATGTGAAAAGTGTGCCAATAATCTCCCTAGATTCGGACCGTAGAACGGTACTGGGGAAATTGTGGGGGAAGTCAAGGAAGAAATCAAGAAGGAAAGTAAGATAGATAAACTGTTTGGAGTAGCTGAGGGAGGAGGGAGTTAAAGAAGAATTTAATGAAAGAATTACTCCTCATTGTGAAAGAAGGAAAGAAGAACAGGAACTGTGGAAGAGAGCTGGGACAGTGTGGTGGTATGGGAGGTTAAGAATGCCGTGAAGCTCAAGAAGAAAGAAAATATGAATGAATGAATTCAAGAGCAGAGGAAAATAGAAGAGAATATATGAGAGCAAGAAATCATGCAGAAGATGTAAAAAGTAGAAATAAAGATTCCACATGGATCAGAATAGGAAGAGAATTAAATGAGGATATAAATGCACAAGAAAAGCTGTGTATGGAATGGCCAGGAACATGAAAGCAAGTAAAGAACCAGAAGCGCATGAGGTTTTGAATAAATAGGAATAATCGCTTCTGAAGGAGACAGAGGTAGCGGAAAGATGGAGAAAATATTTTGAAGAGTTGCTGAATGTGCTGGAAGAGTAGGAGGAGGTGGAAATAGGGAAGGCATCCCCGAGAGAAGGACAAAGACTGGAAGAAATCAGATTGATTCAGATAGAAGAGGTGAGAGAGGCAATTAAAATGTTAAGAAATGGGAAAAGTGCAGGATACGATGGACAGTAATGAGTTATTCAAGACAGAGGAAGTAATAACTAAATGGTTAACATTGATTTTCAACAAGATATTGGAAAAGGGAAAAATTTTAATAGAATGGAGTAAAGCAGTAAATAACCCAGTACATAAAAAGAGAAATAGAAGAGAATGTGGAAATTATAGAGGAATAATGTTGTTAATAGGAGCCAGTAAGATATACGAGAGGATCTTGTAGAGAGATTGAGGATGAAGGTTAAAGATAAAATTTGAAAATGGAAGCACAGTTTTAGACCAGCTATAAGCACAACAGACTTGATATTTCAAATGAAGATTCCGACGGAGAAAAACATAGAATGGAACAAGAAAGTATATGTAACATTCATTGACTTAAAAAAAGCTTTCGATAGGAAAAAATGGGAAAGAATGTGGAGAGTATTAAAAGACCCAGCTTACAACATTACGGAGACGTTAACAACAACTATTAAGAGCATGTACAAAAAAAAACTATGAGTATGGTCAGAGGAGGAGGAAGCGAGGAATGGTTTGGAGTTGAAAACTGGGTGAGGCAGGGCAATGTATTGTCACCATTGCTTTTCGCACTGTACCTGGACAGCTGTCTTAAAAGGATATGCATAACAGAGAATAGAAAACACACGTTAGTATACGAGGATAATGCGGCCTTGATAACATCAGGAACTGAGGATCTTTAGGAAGCTGTGAATATGTTTAAAGATGTGTTGAACTGAATGTGCATAAAAATAAACAGAGAGAAAACTGATGTAAATGTAATAGCAAATGTGAGAGAAGAAATAGTTGTTAGCATAGAGAGGACTAGACTTAACAAGACGAGGAAATTTAAATACTTGGGTGATGTTCGACGGAAAAAGAAGACTAGAGGACGAGTTGAGGAAGAGAATAGGAAGATTTTCAAAGAATGTGGGAAAGCTGCATCTACTCTAAAAGGAGAAAGAAAAACGAACAGAAGTGAAAGTTTTAATATATTAAACAATACTGAGATCAATATTGTTGTACGGTTCAGAATGTTGGACAATGAATACAGTGCGTAAGAGCAGAATTTAAGCAGAGGAAATGAGAGTACTCAGAGTCATCAAGGAAGTATCGCTGACAGAAAGGATGCGGAGTAAACTGGTGAGGGAGGAACTTGGGTTGGAATCAGTTTTGGAGTGCGTGGGAAGAAACCAATTAAGATGGTTTTGTCCGGGTAAGAGAATAGAGGAGGAAGAAAGAGTGAGAGAGATGCTGGAATGGAGAACAAAAGGAAGGAGACAGGAGGAAAGACGGAGGAAGAGATGAATGAGGCGATGACAAAAGCCATCAAACGAAGGAGCAAGAAGCTGGAAGAGGTGGAAGAGAACCGAATGTTTGAGGACAAAAATGCGTGGATAAGATTCTGGAAGAGTAGCACCCGACAGGAGCCTACCTACCGGATTGGATGGTGATAATGATGATTATGATGATGATGGTTATGATGATGATGATGATGATGGTGATGATGATGATGATGATGATATGATATATATATATATATATATATATATATATATATATATATATATATATATATATATATATATATATATATATATATATATATATATATATATATATATATATATATATATATATATATATATATATATATATATATATATATATATATATATACATGCTTATATAAAAAGCTCCTTACCACAGAAGTAAAAACATTCAGATAGAGACAATCTTCTTTTCCAGAGAGTGTTAATTTGTTTGCTAAATTAATGAAGCCAGCTTGAAGGCAACAAGTGGGCATCTTAGTTCCATCCAAAATACCATCCCAAGATTCCAAAGAAACTGGATCCTGTAAGATATATATATATATATATATATATATATATATATATATATATATATATATATATATATATATATATATATATATATATATATATATATATATATATATATATATATATATATATATATATATATATATATATATATATATATATATATATATATATATATATATATATATATATATATATATATATATATATATATATATATATATATATATGGTTAATCAAATATTTTTATTAAAATAATGACACTACAAGGGTGTGTAAAATGAATGGCGTGCCTGCTGATTAGCTGCAGTTTTACATTTCGGCAGGCCAGCAGTCAGGGAGGGGGAGGGCAGCACTTGCGTAGCCCATCCTGGGGTGTCCTAGCGACATTTTAGATATTAGAAAGAAAAATAGTTGCAAAAAAAAACAATTTTCCTGAATGAACGTTGATGCAGAAAGTTGTTTCATTGCAGAATATTACCTTTTCCCATTGATATTTTATCCATTCCAAATGCTCCTTGACACTGGCGATTCTTCTATTACGGAAAATTTTTCTAGGAGAGGCTTTTCCTTGCTTTGCAGCTTCTCAAACCGAATTCCAAGAGTTCTCCTTGCTGAACTTAAATCATTTTCTTTACAATCACTTTTCTTTGAGTTTTCAAGCAATTCTGGATTTGTAATGTTCTATTTGAAAGGTATATTATCGTACACGTTTCTATTCAAATCACTGCACAACACTCGATCTTACCGCTAGTTCGTTCACAACTTACGTTAGAGAAAACATTTTCAATTTCTTTCCATCATCTATTATTCGCATAGTTGTGGTTATATTTAATGACGAATTCTTAGTTATTAAAAGTGAGCTAAACCGTTATCTGAAAGCCTTATCACAGAGAAATGTATCCTTATCAATAGCCATATCTTCCTTTAATTAGAATGCTAATAATATAAAAGAGGTCCGTAACTTATTTAGATAACACTTGCAGTTAAGCTTCTTCCATAAACTAAGCACATTAGATACTTAAACAAATTTCTGATTCAATAATATTTATTTATAGAAACAAATCATTTTCAGATTCAAATATGTTTTTTCCTTGGAACAGGTTTTTGCTTAATATCTGAATGAAATAATTTATTCAAATCATTTTAACATAAAGCGATAGCCTATGAAACATCATTATGATTAATATAGCTTTGCAAATAAGTAAGCAATGTCAAATGTCAGAGAATGGAGAAATTGGAAGAAGAAAATGGGTCGATATCTTCTTTCATGGTCTCTTATGGCAGCATGTTCAAAAGAGAAAAGAGAAAAGTCAGTTCTAAGGGAATCTCCTCTATGTTTATCATACTTCACTTTTAATTGTAGACCTGTTTGGTCTATAAATGTCATATTACAGCTAGCCATTCTCTTTCCACAGTACTCTATTTTTAGGTCTATTTTTTTTTTTATTTTTAACTAATCTGAACTATATTTACTATAAGCAATCTTTAAGTAGGAAAGTGACATAGTATTATCTTCAGTAATGCATGAGACATATAAGATATTTATAGTTAATTAAAGATTTTGGATAAAAAATTCATAAATACATACTTTAAATCTCAGTTTCCCTTCTGGAGGTTCAGCAAAAGGAATTCCCATGTAAGAGTAGAATTCTTTTCCTCCTAAAGACTTGTCCTTGACTCCTTTTATCAGTCCTTGCTTGACACGAACCACGGGAACTTCATTGTCTGCACTGCAAAATTTACTTACGCACAGAAAGACACAAAGTGCCAAGGAAAACGATTTGATTAACATAACAAGTTAAAGAAAAAAATAACTTCAATATATATATATATATATATATATATATATATATATATATATATATATATATATATTATATATATATATATATATATATATATATATATATATATATATGTATGTGTGTGTGTATAATATAATATATATATATATATATATATATATATATATATATATATATATATATATATATATATATATATATATATATATATATATATATATATATATATATATATATATATCATCATATTTTCATCAAGTGAAAAATATAAGAAGTTGATCATTTAAGGATTGACAATGAGTTTTTATATATAAAGACTCAAGTATCCTGCGATCAGTAAGCAAAGACAAATGTCAAAGAATGGAGAAACTGGAAGAAGAAAAAGGGTTGGTATCTTCTTGTTACAAGAGAAAGAAAAAGGAAGATCAGTTGTAGAGGAATCTCTTTTATGCTTATCAATCTCCACTTTTAATTGTAGACCAGTTTGGTCTTTAAACTTCGCAATACAGCTGCCACACTTAATAAATAAAATAATAAGGAACTGAGAAGCATTAGGAGTGATTCCTTTTCTCTGAGGAAAGTCCGAATTGAGAAGGATTTATAATACATAAGAATAAACTTGCATTTGGGGAATGTAGCTTTAAGTGCAGTAAGAATACTTCTATTAAATTGGGATGTAAGTATTTCCATAAGAAAGTTTGAGGTATGTTTTTTGCTTGGGTACAATGGGAAGATGAAGATGAATCAGCATAGGTATACATATGTGATGAAGAAATAGAGATAAGGTCACTAATGAAAAGTAAAAAAAGAGATGGGAAAGGGCAAATACTTTAGGAACTGCACTATTATTAGATTTAAAGGAAGAATAGTGAGTCTGCAACAGCTGTCATAGAATCTCCGTAATGGAAGTCAGAGAGAATGCTTCAGACAGAGAATGTGTTTGTAATGAAACCCCAAAAAGCAGAGGATAAAGAGTCAGCTGAGAGGAGAGAAAAAGATCACCAGTAGAGCGTTCTTTACGAAAACCATACTGATGATCAGAAATAAGCTTATAAGAAATGAGATATTTCCAAATCTTCTTGTTAAGGGTAGATTCAAAAACTTTAGAAAGAATGGAGATTAATTAAATGGGTAGATAGATGATTAGAGTGTTGAGTGGGATTCTTTTTCGGAACAGGTTGAATGAGAAAACATTTCCAGCAAGAAGGGAAGATCAAAGTAGAAAGACAGAGACGAAGCAGTTTACATTGGTGTTTAGGTCAGATTGAGCAGAAATGATATGTTTGGAATAAATTACAATATTAGACGTAAATGAGTTGGAGAGGGTTGAAGGAGGAATAGATCCAGAATCGTCTAAGGTGGAATTAAAAACCCAGGTTTGAGAGAAAAGATTAGCTTTAGTAGTTGGCAAAACGACAGACGAGCCGTCAGATGTTATTGCGAAGCGTAAGAGGAAGAAGAAAAATTAGAGTCGATATTTTTGTATTTGAAGTTTGAAGATGATGGTAATTCCTGAAGGTTGCATCCCTACGGCGACTAGTTTAAGAACAAATTAAACGAAGGTTTATTAGGTTTAGTTGAAAGGAAAGAATATGGAATGTACGCCAGAAAGAGAAAATGACCTCAGTTTTCCACTCTGCACATTCCTAGGGACCACCCCAGCGTAAACAGGAATCATTCCATGGGAAATCAGAGAAGTGCAAAAGCAGG
>SEYY01011394.1:0-2500 GCA_009176605.1 Armadillidium nasatum | reverse complement strand
CATGGAGGCTTATTCCATATTTTTCCCTTCAACTAAACCTAATAAACCTTGGTTTAACTCTGCTTGTTCTCTTGCTATCCGCCGCAGGGATGCTGCCTTCAGGGACTACCGTCGTCTTCAAACTCCAGAATCTCATGCAACTTATATTTCATCCACGAATCGTAAAAAATCTATTCTTCGAAATACTAAAAACACTTTTCTCCATCGCAAATGCAATAATCTTTCTGGCTCCTCTTCCTCTAGCCCTTTCTGGCATTTTGCAAAAAATGTCAACTCTAACTTTGCTTCTTCTTCTTTCCTTCCTATAGTATGTTCTGACGGTTCAACTGCCGTTTTGCCTTCCTCTAAAGCTGAACTCTTTGCTCAAACTTTGGCCCTAAATTCAACCTTAGACGATTCCGGAGCTGTTCCTACTTCTTTAACCCCCTCTAACTCATTTAGGCCTAAAATTGTAGTTTCTTCTAAAGACGTCACTTCTGCTCTCTCTGAGCTTAACACTAAGAAGGCGTACGGTCCTGATGGTATTCCTCTTGTGGTTCTCAAAACTTGTGCTTTCGGGCTTGCACCCTGCCCTGGTAAACTATTTCGTCTATGTCTTTCTACTTCAGCTTCCCTTTTGTTGGAAACGTGGCTCATTCAGCCTATGCCGAAAGAAGGGGACCCTCTCCCCTCTAACTATCGTCCTATTTCTTTAACCTCCGTTCTTTCTAAAGTTTTCGAATCTATCCTTAACAGGAAGATTTGGAAACATCTCAATTCTTTCTAATCTTATCTCAGATCGCCAGATGGATTCGAAAAAAACGCTCTACTGGTGATCTCTTTCTTCTCTCTGACTCTTCGTCTACGCTCTTCGTCTTTTCGGTGAATCTTTTGCTGTAGCGCTGGACATATCGAAAGCTTTCGATAGACCTGGCACAAAGCTTTGATTTCAAACTTCCTCTTTCGGATCTATCCTTCTCTCTGTGACCTCTCTGATTTTCCTTTCCGGTCGTTCTATAGCAACTGTTGTAGACGGGCCACCGTTCATCCTTTAAATCTATAATAGTAGTTTCCTCAGGATCTGTCCTTCCCAACACTTTTCTGCTTTTCATTAATGACCTTCTCTTATTACTTCATCTCCTATCCAACCTATGCTATGGTTCCACCTTTCATTGCTTTTTCATTATATATATATTATATATATATATATATATAATATAATATATATATATATACTATATATTATATATATTATTATATATATATATATATTTATAACTAACAACCAACCAGACTTTTATCCATCGCATATTAATAAGTCTCTAAAATTTTATAGCTGCTTTTCTGCTCACAATATACGCTGACATAACATTGTACTATATATCATATTGTGTTACCATATTCTTAAATGTGCACTTATTTATTACTTCTCTCTCTCTTAATTTAGAATAGAAAATTAATTTAAATAATAAATTTTAAAAAAATTATTATTATTGTAATTGCTTTATATAAATTGATCTGTTTTATTTAATTGTTTAATATAGTTAATTATCATCGATGCTGCAATTCAGTCCTTATTACGATGTCACTCTCAACCTTTTTTTAATTATTTTTAATCTAATATATATATATATATATATATATATATATAATAAATATATATATATATATATAATATATAATATATAAAGTAATATATATATATATATATAATAATATATATATATATATATATATATATTATATTATATATAATATATATATATATACTATAATATATATATATATAATAATATATATTTATATTTATATATATATATATTAATATATAATATATAATATATAATATATATATATATATGATATATTATATATATATATATATATATATATAATATATTATATATAAAAAAAAAAAAAAAATAAATAATATATTATAATATATTAGGGTGGTCTTTATGATGCTGAAAAACAATTTCTTAAAAACATCCGACTCCTACCATCCGAACAGGTTACTCTGATAGTAAAAACACTGTTTAAAATATTTCAATAATTGAAGAATTAGAATATATTGCACATCGTCGTTAAAGTTTTACTGTCAGTACATGCGTCCTGTTCTCCCTCCCATAAGAGTATTACTCTCTCATGGCTGGGGTTTCATAGTTGCTAACTGTTCATTGTTGCCTGGTTTCCCCTAGCAATGTTAACCTCTTACTATCTGGGGATAGTTCTCTATGTTCTGCTACTACTTGGAATATGAATTGAATTAGAGTTTCTCTTCATTCTTTTTTTTAATGTTTTATTATATTCTTGGATTAATGCTTTCTTCGCTATGCGAAATCATTGGTAACTGATATTGCTGTTATAATGGATACTCTTTTTTGATAATCATCATGTTCGAGCTATGTTTTAGGACCTGTGTGTAAAAATGTTATAAAAAAGTTCAATTTCTGAAAAAGGCAATTGTCCTCTGAGTTGCAAAGTTTGGTAACTCGCATTTGCAAATTGATGTCTTTGGAAT
>SEYY01011393.1:12500-23391 GCA_009176605.1 Armadillidium nasatum | reverse complement strand
TAATGTAATCGATCACCGAATAAGTACGCACAATCCAAATAATGAATCTGAAAAAGGAAGTATGCATGGAAAGTTAACCACCAAATTTTTGAATCTTGGAGAATCAACTTCCGAATCAGACATAGGAAACAAAACATCAAAATCTAATGAAATGGAATTTCAATTTAGTACGAAGAATTCAGTGGATGAGACTGAAGCAGAAAATATTGACGGAAAGTTAACTACGAAAATTTTGAATCTTGGAGATTCAACTTTCGGATCGGAAACAGGAAATACAACGGAAAAATCTAATGAAATAGACCACCAATTAAGTACGAGGCTTCCAGTTGATGTGACTGAAGCAGAAAATATTAGAAGGAAAATTAACCACGAAAATTTTAAATCTTCCAGAATTAAATTCCGAATCGGAAGTAAGTAACATAACAAGAAAAGCAAATGAAGCAGATCACAAAGATAGTACGTATCAGTCAGTTTCAAGAAAAGAGAATGATGCAGAAAATGTGACTGGAGAATTAATCACAACAAGAAACAACAACTGAATGTATTGATGATAATTCAACTGTCCCTTCAGAAATAGAAAGTATTGGTTTTACAAACAGAACGGAAAATTTAAGTACACAGCATTTAGGAAAAGAGGAAGAACTAGGAAATGTAAAAGAAGAATTAACAACGGAATCTTTAAATTTTGGAGAATCAACGTCCGAATCGAAAGAAGGAAACAGAACTGGTAAAACAAATTTAGAAACGCAATTAAGTACACAGAGTTCAGTGGACGATAATGAAACAGAAAATTGAAGTTAACTACTAACATTTCATTTTGAATTCAATCAGAAACAAAACAGTGAAAGCAAATGAAGAAGAAAAACAAAGAATTACAACCAAATGAAACAACAATTTGAATCTTAGAGATTCAACTACCGGATTGGAGACAGGAAATAGAACGGAAAAATCTAATGAAATACACGATAAATTAAGTACGCAGAATTCAGTTGATGTGACTGAGTCAGAGAACAAAGAAGAAAACTTAACCGCGAATACTATGAATTCTGAAGAATCAACTTCCGAAATAGAGAAAGAAAAGAAAACCGAAAAGTCGAGTGTAATCGACCACCGAGTAAGTACGCAGAATCCAGATAATGAATCTGAAGAAGGAACTATGCATGGAAAGTTAACCACGAAATTTTTGAATCTTGAAGAATCAACTTCCAAATCAGAGATAAGAAACAAAACTTCAAAATCTAATGAAATAGAACATCAATTAAGTACGAAGAATTTGGAAGGAAAGTTAACCACGAAAACTTTGAATCTTGGGGATTCAACTTTTGGATCGGAGACAGGAAATAGAACGGAAAAATCTAATGAAAGGGAACATCAATTAAGTACGAAGAATTCAGTTGATGAAACTGAGTCAGAGAACAAAGAAGAAAACTTAACCACGAAAACTATGAATTCTGAAGAATCAACTTCCGAAACAGAGACAGAAAACAAAACAGAAAAGTCTAATGTAATCGACCACCAACGAAGTACCCAGAAAACAGAAAATGAATCTGAAGAAGGAACTATGTTTGGAAAGTTAACCACGAAATTTTTGAATCTTGGAAAATCAACTTCCGAATCAGAGATAGGAAACAGAACATCAAAATCTAATGAAATGGAACATCAATTAAGTACGAAGAATTCAGTTGATGAGACTGAAGCCGAAAATATTGGAGGAAAGTTAACCACGAAAGCTTTGAATCTTGGAGATTCCACTTTGGGATCGGAGACAGGACATAGAACAGAAAAATCTAATGAATTAGACAACAAATTAAGTACGCAAAATTCAGTTGAGACTGAACCAAAGAACAAAGAAGAAAACGACACCACTAATACTATGAATAAGAAAGATTCAACTTCCGAAACAGAGATAGAAAACAAAACAGAAAAGTCTAATATAATCGACCACCGATTAAGTACGCAGAATCAAGAAAATGGATCTAAAGAAGGAACTATGCATATAAAGTTAACCACTAGATTTTTGCATCTTGAAGAATCAACTTCCGATCAGAGATAAGAAATCAAAACAATGAAATGGAACATCAATTAAGTACGAAGAATTCAGTTGATGAGACTGAGTCAGAGAACAAAGAAGAAAACGTAACCACGAATACTATGAATTCTGAAGAATCAACTTCCGAAACAGAGATAGAAAACAAAACAGAAAAGTCTAATGTAATCGACCACCAATTAAGTACCAGAAAATCCAGAAAATGAATCTGAAGAAGGAACTATGCATGGAAAGTTAACCACGAAATTTTTGAATCTTGGAAGAATCAACTTCCGAGTCAGAGATAGGAAACAGAACATCAAAATCTAATGAAATGGAACATCAATTAAGTACGAAGAATTCAGTTGATGAGACTGAATCAGAGAAACAAAGAAGAAAACTTAGCCACGAAAACTATGAATTCTGAAGAATCAACTTCCGAAACAGAGATAGAAAACAAAACAGAAAAGTCTAATGTAATCGATCACCGATTAAGTACGCACAATCCAAATAATGAATCTGAAGAACTAACTATGCATGGAAAGTTAACCACCAAATTTTTGAATCTTGGAGAATCAACTTCCGAGTCAGAGATAGGAAACAGAACATCAAAATCTAATGAAATGGAACATCAATTTAAGTACGAAGAATTCAGTTGATGAGACTGAAGCCGAAAATATTGACGGAAAGTTAACTACGAAAATTTTGAATCTTGGAGATTCAACTTTCGGATCGGAGACAGGAAATAGAACGGAAAAATCTAATGAAATAGACCACCAATTAAGTACGAGGCTTCCAGTTGATGTGACTGAAGCAGAAAATATAGAAGGAAAATTAACCACGAAAATTTTAAATCTTCCAGAATCAAATTCCGAATCGGAAGTAAGTAACATAACAAGAAAAGCAAATGAAGCAGATCACAAAGATAGTACGTATCAGTCAGTTTCAAGAAAAGAGAATGATGCAGAAAATGTGACTGGAAAATTAATCACACAAGTAATACACTCAGAAACAACAACTGAATGTATTGATGATAATTCAACTGTCCCTTCAGAAATAGAAAGTATTGGTTTTACAAACAGAACGGAAAATTTAAGTACACAGCATTTAGGAAAAGAGGAAGAACTAGGAAATGTAAAAGAAGAATTAACAACGGAATCTTTAAATTTTGGAGAATCAACGTCCGAATCGAAAGAAGGAAACAGAACTGGTAAAACAAATTTAGAAACGCAATTAAGTACACAGAATTCAATGGACGAAAATGAAACAGAAAATATGAAAGGGGAGTTAACTACTAACATTTCGAATCCTGAAGTTTCAACTTCTGAATGGGAAATTAAAAACAAAACAGTGAAAGCTAATGAAGAAGAAAAACAAAGAATTACAACGTTTCCTAGTAGAGGAAATGAAACAGAAAACATGAAAGGAGAGATAACCATGACAACTGTGAATCTTAGAATTTCAACTACCGGATTGGAGACCGGAAATAGAACGGAAAATTCTAATAAAATAGACCTCCAATCAAGTACGCAGATTTCAGTTGAGACTGAGTCAGAGAACAAAGAAGAAAACGTAACCACGAAAACTATAAATTCTGAAGAATCAACTTACGAAACAGAGATAGAAAACAAAACAGAAATGTCTAATGTTATTGACCACCGATTAAGTACGCAGAATCCAAATAATAACTATGAAGAAGTAACTATGCATGTAAAGTTAACTACGAAGTTTTTGAATCTTGAAGAATCAACTTCTGAATTTGTTATAAGAAACAGAACATCAAAATCTAATGAAATGGAACATAAAGTAAGTACGAAGAATTCAGTTGATGAGACTGAAGCCGAAAATATTGGAGAAAAGTTAACCACGAAAGCTTTGAATCTTGGAGATTCCACTTTCGGATCGGAGACAGGAAATAGAACGGAAAAATCTAATGAAAGAGACAACAAATTAAGTACGACAGAATTCAGTTGAGACTGAACCAGAGAACAAAGAAGAAAACGTAACCACGAATACTATGAATTTTGAAGAATTATCTTCCCGAAACAGAGATAGAAAACAAAACTGAAAAGTCTAATGTAATCGACCACCAACAAAGTACCCAGAAAACAGAAAATAAATCTGAAGAAGGAAGAATGCATGGAAAGTTGACCACTAAATTTTTGAATCTTGGAGAATCATCTTCCGAATCAGAGATACGAAACGGAAAATCAAAATCTAACGAAATGGAACATCAATTAAGTACGAAGAATTTAGCTGATGAGACTGAAGCCGAAAATATTGACAGGAAAGTTAACCACGAAAACTTTGAATCTTGGAGATTCAACTTTCGGATCGGAGACAGGAAATAGAACGGAAAAATCTAATGAAATAGACCACAAATTAAGTACGCAGAGTTCTGTTGATGAGACTGAGTCAGAGAACAATGAAGAAAACTTCACCACGAAAAGTATGAATTCTGATGAATCAACTCCCGAAACAGAGATAGAAAACAAAACAGAAAAATCTAATGTAATCGACCACCAATTAAGTACGAAGAATACAAATAATGAACCTGAAGAAGGAACTATGCTTGGAAAGTTAACCACCAAATTTTTGAATCTTGGAGAATCAACTTCTGAATTTGTTTTAAGAAACAGAACATCAAAATCTAATGAAATGGAACATCAATTAAGTACGAAGAATTCAGTTGATGAGACAGAAGCAGAAAATATTGAATTAAACTTAACTACAAAAATTTTGAATCTTGGAGATTCAACTATCCCTTCGAAGACAGAAAATAGAACAGAGAAATCTAATGAAATAGATTACAAATTAAGTACGCAGATTCCAGTTGATGAGACTGAGTCAGAGAACAAAAAAGGAAAACTTAACCACGAAAACTATGAATTCTGAAGAATCAACTCTCGAAACAGAGAAAGAAAACAAAACAGAAAAATCTAATGTAATCGACCACCAATTAAGTACGAAAAATCCAAATAATGAACCTGAAAAAGGATCTATGCTTATAAAGTTAACCACTAAATTTTTGAATCTTATAGAATCAACTTCTGAATCTGTGGTAAGGAATAGAACATCAAAATCTAATGAAATGGAACATCAATTAAGTACGAAGATTTCAGTTGATGAGACTGAAGCAAAAAATATTGAAGGAAAGTTAACCACGAAAACTTTGAATCTTGGAGATTCAACTTTCGGATTGGAGACAGAAAATAGAACGGAAAAATCTAATGAAATAGACCACAAATTAAGTACGCAGAATTCTGTTGATAAGACTGAGTCAAAGAACAAAGATGAAAACTTAACCACGAAAACTTTGAATGTTGGACAATCAACTTCCGAATCGGAGGTTGGAAGCAAAGCAGAAATATCTAATAAAACAGACCATCAATTTATCACAAAGTATCCAGTTGATGAGACCGAAGAAGAAAATATGAAAGCTAAATTAACTACGAAAACTTTGAATCTTGGAGAACCAACTTTTAAATCGGAAGTTGAAAATAAAACAGGAAAATCTAGTGAAATAAGTACGAAGATTTCTGTTGATGAGACTGAAGCAGAAAATATGGAAGTAAAATTAAGTACGAAAATCTTGAATCTTGAAGAATCGACATCCGAATTGGAGGTAAGAGACATAACAGAAAAATTTAATGAAATAGACCAGCAATTAAGTACAAAGCATCCAATTGATGAGACTAAATCGGAAAATATGGGTGGAAAGTTAACCACAAAAACTTTTAATATTGGGGAATCAACTTTCAAATCAGAGGGTTGGAACAAAACAGCAAAATCCAATGAAATGGACCATCACTTAAGTACAAAGCACCCAGTTGATGAGACTGAAGAGGGAAATATAAAAGAAAACTTAACCACAAAAAGTTTCAGTCTTTCAAAATCAACATCCGAATCGGAGGTTGGAAATAGAACAGAGAAATCTAATAAAATAGAGAACCATTTAAGTACAAAACATCCAGTTGGTGTGACGAACTCAGAAAACATGGAAGAAACAATAACCACAAAACCTTTGAATCTTGTAGAATCAACTTCCGAATCGAAGTTAGGAAACAGAACGGGAATTTCTACTGAAGTAGAGCACCATTTAAGTACGAAACATTCAATTGGTGAGACTGAAGCTGAAAGCATGAAAGGAACATTAACCACTAAAACTTTGAATCTTGAAGAATCAACTTCTGAATCGGAAAAAGGAAACAGAACAGAAATGGATCATCAGTTAATTACGAAGAATCCTTTTGATGAGACTGAAGCAGAAAACATGGAAGGAAAATTAACCACAAAAACATTGAATCTTAAAGAATCAACTTCCGAATCAGAGATAAGAAATGGAACAGAAAATTCTACTGAAGTAGAGAACCATTTAAGTACGAAACATTCAGTTGGTGAGACTGAAGCTGAAAACATGGAAGGAACATTAGCCACTAAAGCTTTGAATCTTGAAGATTCAACTTCCGTATCAGAGGTAGAAAATATAACTGGAAAATCAAATGAAGTAAATCACAGAAAAAGTACATATCACCCGAATGAAGATAATAAAGCAGGAAATGTATCTTGGGAATCTACAGAAACTTTGAATGTTGAAGTTTCAACATCTGAGCTGGAGGTAGGAAATTTAACAGAAAAATCATATGAGCCAGAATTAACCTCAAAGACTTTGAATCTTGACTTTTCAACTTCAAATTCGGAGATAAGTAACAAAGCACAATCGGAAGAGAATACTTCAAAAATAGAATCTACAACGAATGCTGAAAATTTGAAGTCCACAAAAAGCAAAGAAATTAAAAAACCTGAAGTGATTAATAAAAACTCCGAAAACGGAGGCAATAAAGAAACTATGGAAAATGGAACGAGCGACGGGAGGGGACCAGAAGGTAATAGTGGTAAAGTAACTGAAAAAAATGAGTCAACGGAGTCTGGAATTAAAGATGAAAATTTGGTGGAGAATGAAGATAAAAAGTCTGGTAAAAATGAAGAAAGAGGACCTGTGAGTAATGAAGAAAAAGAGCCTGGAACAGGCCAGGGAGGACAACCTGGAAGTAATAAAGAGGATGTTTTGGGGGAAAATAAAGAAAGAGAACCAGAAATTAATCAAGAAAGTGTTCCTGGAGGAAACACAGAGAAAGTGCCAGGAAGCAATCAAGGGAATGTACCTGGAGGAAACACAGGAAAAGGTCCCGGTAACAATCAAGGGAATTTACTTGGAGGAAACACAGGAAAAGGTCCCGGTAACAATCAAGGGAATGGGCCTGGAGGAAACACAGGAAAAGGTCCCGGTAACAATCAAGGGAATGGGCCTGGAGGAAACACAGGAAAAGGTCCCGGTAACAATCAAGGAAATGGGCCTGGAGGAAACACAGGGAAAGGTCCCGGTAACAATCAAGGGAATGGGCCTGGAGGAAACACAGGAAAAGGTCCCGGTAACAATCAAGGGAATGGACCTGGAGGAAACACAGGGAAAGGTCCCGATAACAATCAAGGGAATGGGCCTGGAGGAAACACAGGGAAAGGTCCCGGTAACAATCAAGGGAATGGGCCTGGAGGAAACACAGGAAAAGGTCCCGGTAACAATCAAGGGAATGGGCCTGGAGGAAACAAAGGAAAAGGTCCCGTTAACAATCAAGGGAATGGGCCTGGAGGAAACACAGGAAAAGGTCCCGGTAACAATCAAGGGAATGGACCTGGAGGAAACAAAGGAAAAGGTCCCGGTAACAATCAAGGGAATGGACCTGGAGGAAACAAAGGAAAAGGTCCTGGTAACAATCAAGGGAATGGGCCTGGAGGAAACACAGGAAAAGGTCCCGGTAACAATCAAGGGAATGGGCCTGGAGGAAACACAGGAAAAGGTCCCGGTAACAATCAAGGGAATGGGCCTGGAGGAAACACAGGAAAAGGTCCCGGTAACAATCAAGGGAATGGGCCTGGAGGAAACACAGGAAAAGGTCCCTGGTAACAATCAAGGGAATGTGCCTGGAGGAAACACAGGGAAAGGTCCCGGTAACAATCAAGGGAATGGGCCTGGAGGAAACACAGGAAAAGGTCCCGGTAACAATCAAGGGAA
The DNA here is from genome assembly GCA_009176605.1 of Armadillidium nasatum. Lineage (NCBI taxonomy): Eukaryota > Metazoa > Arthropoda > Malacostraca > Isopoda > Armadillidiidae > Armadillidium > Armadillidium nasatum. The sequence goes on along the minus strand of SEYY01011393.1, from coordinate 15,292 downwards.
TGGGCCTGGAGGAAACACAGGAAAAGGTCCCGGTAACAATCAAGGGAATGGGCCTGGAGGAAACAAAGGAAAAGGTCCCGGTAACAATCAAGGGAATGGGCCTGGAGGAAACAAAGGAAAAGGTCCTGGTAACAATCAAGGGAATGTGCCTGGAGGAAACACAGGAAAGGTGCCAGGAAGCAATCAAGGGAATGGGCCTGGAGGAAACAAAGGAAAAGGTCCCGGTAACAATCAAGGGAATGGGCCTGGAGCAAACAAAGGAAAAGGTCCTGGTAACAATCAAGGGAATGTGCCTGGAGGAAACACAGGAAAGGTGCCAGGAAGCAATCAAGGGAATGTGCCTGGAGGGAACTCTGGAATAATGCCTGGAAACACCCAAGGAAAAGGGCCAGGAAATAATAAAGGAAATGTACCCGGGAAAACTCATGGAAAAGTACCTGGAATCAATCCTGGAAGATGGCCTGTGAACAAAGAAGAACCACAGCAGGTCTTAATAGATAGTAAGTTAATTGTTGGTGGAAATATATTTACTTTGTAAAACCTAAGTGATAGGCCCTTTTTTTATATAATATTAATTGATTATGAAAATATTGAAAAAATTTATGGAAAATGGTTTGGTAATTAAGATTTATAGTTTCGAAAACTTCAACATTTTTCAGTTTTATATAATTAAGTTAAGTAACGAATTCAATATAACTAATAAAAAAAATAATGAATTAGATAAAATTCGCAGTAAATTCGCAAAACCTAAACCCCATAGTTCTGTTTTTTTCTTTTGATATATATATATATATATATATATATATATATATATATATATATATATATATATATATATATATATATATATATATATATATATATATATATATATATATATATATATATATATATATATATATATATATATATATATATATATATATATATATATATATATATATATTGTACGCAATTAGAGAAAAAAGTTAATATTTATTTTTACTCACAATGTATTGAGTTGGCGGTGGATATAATTTCTCTGGTTGTATCGTCCGCTTCTCCTTTTCTAAATTTCTTTCACGAAATTGATTAAGTAGTTACTTTGTTACCTTAAATTTAAACAAAGGTGAATAATATAAATTAACTATAAATAACTAAACATATAACTGAACAGAACTTATATTTAAAAATAAAGACAAAAATAAATTAAAAGTAAAGTTTAAAAACAAAAATAAAAGGACTTTCAAAAAGAAGTGAGTTATTCGACTTCAAAGATTGAGGATTCCAATCATCGTTAGCTCACTCCCGAGTTGGGGAACTACATCGTCAGCTTTTCGTTGAACATCTTCAGTTCCATCCTACTCCGAAAGTTCGTTTTCCTCAGTTAAAACTTTATGAATTGATAAGGGGAATTTATTTAAGAAATCAACGTATTCCCTTCAGTTCCAAAATAAAGCCCTAATTTACCCTGTGTTCCCATTCCTTTTCCCAGTTCTGGCCTGTTGTTTTTAAACACTACCAATGGTCAAATTGTATAAATAAAATATCCTCAAATTTTCTTCCGGTTTTCATTTTCCCATCCAAGAAACACAAATTCTTATTGTACTGTTTGTCGTCATTTGCTCCTTTATGTGATCCCCCTTGTCCTGACAAAGAATCTGAGGACTTCAGTTCGTGACGTCTGATTATTTTTCTCTGTAAGGAATATCGCGCAACTTTGAATATCCAAACAGAAGAAAAATAAATTACGATATAGTTAAATTAAATTAAAAAAAAAACGAAATTTTAATACTTTTCACCCACCGTTGGTTAAATCCACTGATGAGGAGTAGGTTCTGATTGATTCAATCAAGTCGTCCGGTTCGCCTTTGAGTGATGGACGATGTCGGGACTCGAACTGCTGTGTCCTCTTCTCCGTTTCGTCAGGACACGAGGTTGTTGGGTAATGCTGCTATCTACGTTCGCGAACAGATGACTTCCAGTGTTCCGCGAGTGCTATTTGGATTACTTAAAGAGCAAATGCAACGAGTACACAACAAGAACTTTTTCAGTAGTTCAAGGTTGAAGAAAACACGGAGAATTGGTAAAGGTGTTTTATTTGTAACCAATATTAAATGATGATGACGAAAATAAATGAATAAAATCTTGACAACAAGGTCAGAACTTAGAGGAAGGTTAAGGAAAGAGCTGAACAGATTAGAGCTCTGGTTCAGAACTGACAGGAATGTTATTGACGAGTTGATTGTCAATAAAGAATTAACTGAAGTCAATTCTTATGATGGAATTTTTCTCTATTAGCAATAAACTATCAAAGAGAAAGAGAAACAAAATATTATATAAGATACCGGTTACACTCACAATGTTGCGTTGGTTCGAGTGCCGATGGTTTTGTTTGAGCTGTGTCGTCCACTTCTCCTTTTCGTAAGGACGACGTTGATGAGTTAGGTTGATACCGCTATCAGACGTCACGAACTGAAGTCCTCAGATTCTTTGTCAGGACAAAGGGGATCACATAAAGGAGCAAATGACGACAAATAGTACAATAAGAATTTGTGTTTCTTGGATGGGAAAATGAAAACCGGAAGAAAATTTGAGGATATTTTATTTATACAATTTGACCATTGGTAGTGTTTAAAAACAACAGGCCAGAACTGGGAAAAGGAATGGGAACACAGGGTAAATTAGGGCTTTATTTTGGAACTGAAGGGAATACGTTGATTTCTTAAATAAATTCCCCTTATCAATTCATAAAGTTTTAACTGAGGAAAACGAACTTTCGGAGTAGGATGGAACTGAAGATGTTCAACGAA
>SEYY01011393.1:0-5000 GCA_009176605.1 Armadillidium nasatum | reverse complement strand
AGAATATATATATATATATATATATATATAGTATATATATATATATATATATATATATATATATATATATATATATATATATATATATATATATATATATATATATATATATATATATATAAACTGCAGAGCTAAGATATAATTTCAGAATCAAGCTATTTTAAAATTTTCTTGATGGTGGTCCTTATCTGATGCTGTTTGAGGTTCACGGTATCTAGTATTTAGTTCTCTTCTAAATTCATGTAAATACTTGTTTGTTTGCTTTATTTTGAAATTCTGCTTATCTAAAACTTGCTTCTGAATTTTATATATATATTTAAAGGAATTTAAGGCTTCTTTACCTCGAAGAGATATTTCCTCTTCGCTTAATGATCTCATTAAGCACCAGAGTTCTCTTGTATAATATCTCAAGATTTGGTGAATATTTAAATTTAAACCTTTAAAATTAACTTTTGTGGCGGACTTATATCTTTCAGACGTCTGTATTGCTTTGATTTTATTAGCTACGTTTGAGGGGAAAACTTTAAAAACAAAAAATCCATGTTCGTTGAAAAGCTCTTCATTTTTATTTTCTTTGTCACATATTGTGTAAAGTTTTAAAAATATTTCCCTGTAGTGATCCCAAGATTCTTTAAATTGCCCAAGTCTATGGAAAATATGAGCTGAAAGCAAATTAACTCGTAGTTCCCAACAAATTCTCATAAAATCTTCGAAAGCTGCATTTGAAACATCAGATAAAATGGGCTCTAATATTTGCAAGCTATCTTTCAAATGTTTCTTCTCTTCATCTCCAATTTTTGTATGATTTCGGATTCCTATCTCATACTTAATTATCGCAATCAAAAATCTGCTTTCAAATGTAATTTCCTTAGGGAATATATTCATGAGCAGAACTTCTTTAACAACCAATGATAGCCCTGCTGGCTTTCCGTCTACGAGAGCTAAAGCTTCTTCATAATTTTTTTCTCTGTATACGTTAAGTGATAAATTATACTGAAAACGCAGGAAATTTACAAACAAATTTTCAAAGCCTTGAAATAATTCATTTCTAGGGAGATTAAGCTTACGTTGAATGTCAGGAATAGAAAACAAAAATTTAACTTTATCTGGTCTGATATTAATTAAATCTTTTTTAACGACTAATTCAAGACAGTCTTCAGGAAATTTAAAGGATTTATCTTTCAGTTTGAAGGATAATAAATCGGTTAGAAATTCTTTAACAGTTTCAAGTTCTAAAAGATTTTCTGTTAAATACAAGATAAAATCCCTCTCCTCTTCTATTTCTAATTTCAATTTTCCATTGCATAAAAGTTCCACACCCAAAGGTACAAGAAATGGAAGACCAGAAATTTGAGATTTTATCTTGTTTAAATCTGGCATTCTACAAGATAGCAACTCAATTACTACACTGTCCTGGAATACACTTTCAAGATTCTCATAAATTGTGCTACTATTTGGATATATGTTGAAGAAAACAGATATGAAGTTTTTCAGTATCGTGGATAACTTGACTTCATATTTTGCGTTGTTAATTTTTATTTTAAAAATTCTTTCTCTAAACTTTTTCAATTTTAATTTCTTTATAGACCTGGTGACATGAACGCTGGGTTTATTTTCAATATATTCGTAGTAATATTGTAAGTTAAACTTAGAATTTTTTTCATTCAGTTTTATAATGTTTGAAAGGTGGTTCAAAATTTCATCTGTTAGTTGTTCTTTGTCGTATTCCGTAGCAGCTTTTACACCAAACTTGAAAATGAAGTCGATCTCTGATTCTGTCATTGCATAATTTACTTCCAACTCGCTCCGCAAATTATCTTTAAGCATTTGACGAGACTTTTCAGAAATGGAAGAAATTTGTATTTCTTCAAGTGCAGTGAATTGTTCTAATATCGATTTTCTCTTCTCTGTTGAAAACCTATAATAAACTTCTGGTAACTCAAAGTTTTTGATTGTCACATTTTCAATCTTGATCTCATTGAAAAAACTGTCTATTATAAACAGACTCTGAAAGTATCTATCAATTTCCTTTTTGACATGAACATAAGCTACTTTATTTTCAACAGAACCATCAATTGTTTGTGGATTTAATTCTTCAGAAAAGAGTGTTTTAAAATTTTTAAGACTTTTAATAAGTCTTTCTTTAGGTTCTAAATATGATCTTAAATCTCTTGAAATTTTGCTGCAAAAATTAATCTTTAGCAAAATTTCTTTCACATCCCTTAACTTACCTTGAAGAGCCAGATAAGGAGCTGTCTCATCTTTTTCATAAAAGGAAAAAAAGTTGTGAACCATTTGGTTTCTAATGTCAATGAGTTCAAATAGAGAATTACCAGGTTTCAACACTTTTTTGTATAAGAACTGTAGTAATGGAATGAAATTCAATAGAAAGTCAAATAAAGTCTTTTCAGGATTTTGAGTTTTCCCTGAAAGAACTTTCTCTTTAATAAACTTGAACGTGAGATCTTCGACGAGGAAGGTCGCATCACTTTCCTCTACCTTGTTGCCTAAATTATCATTATGAAATATCATAAAACCAGGTTGCTCTTCCGGTTTGTTTATTTCTTCTCCACAAAGCTTCTTATATACATATTCCAAATAAGTTTGAAGGCATTGAAAAATCTTTCTAGAGTTCTTTTCTTTAAAAGTGAATTTATGTAATTGTTGAGGAAATATATAATAGCAGTGTTCTCTATGAAGTAGCCACGACCGAATATCTTTAATAAGTATCACATTTAAGTATCCTATTATTTGAATAATATACAATTTCAGTTCTTCGTTAAACAATGCTTTGTCTTGCAATGCAAGAGATTCAACAAAATAGGTAAAATATAATGCTTGTTTATAATCTGTAATACTGGGCGTCTCATTTTCATTTAAAATACTTGAGAATAAGTCGGAACACACCTTTATTTTTTGTTTTACTTTTTCTAATTGAGATTTACAGGAATCAAAATCTTCTATAAATTTATTTAAGGTTTCTTCGTCTTCTGAAATTTCATAAATATCAATTTTTGGATTTAGCATTTGTAAAGTGATAAATAATGAATATTTCGAGCAATCCACGTAGTCTACGTTTTGTCTAGGTCTCCATAACGAATAATTGTTTACCTCAGCAAAATCTCTAATATCTTGTGGTACATTTTTGTTACACCAATCAAAATAATGTAAAATTTTACTTACTATTTTTATGCATACCCAGTGATTCTTTTTAGTTTGTGTAATAAATAATGGTGTATCATTAATAAAGTTATTGATACATGATTTACATTTATTCCAAAATGTCCTTTTCACAATATGTTTTTCCCTTCCTCTCAAATAAAAATTTATGAGAAAGCTATAATCATCATAATCCATCTTAGTCTCTTTGTTAAATTTTCATAATTTTTTTTTTTTTTCCAGACTCGTTTTTTAATTTGTAACATTACTTTTTAATGGCGTTCATATTTTTTTTATATAGTACATCTGTAGAAAAATAAAATAAAATGAAAAACAAGAATGAATATCTGATTTTGAATAAACCAGCAACATAGTACAAATAAGCAATAGAGAGAGTCTTTCCATAAAACCTAAAAGCAGTTTAAAATTTTAACGATTAATCTGGCCTTTTTTCTTTCCTGCTACAATTGAAGTCTTCACTTAATTAACTATTTTTATTTACGTTTTCCTATCGCTAACTAAACCCACTCACTTATCGATATAATAAGAGGATTACACACATAAAAAAAAGAGCTTGAAGAAATCAGTGAGAACAGGAGAGCTGTTAATCATATTATTCTATTGTAGACTCTTACTTAATCAATGAGAGTTGAATGTAAGTGTGGTATTGATCCAGATTTGCGTTTTTTTTTTTTTTAAAAAAAAGAGAATTTTAAATTTTTTTTTTTTCTTTCTTTTTTTTTATATCAAAAATGTATATTTATATAAATTTATTTATTTTTTTTTATTGGCCATTTATTTATTTTTTTTTTTATTGGTTTTTAAATTTTTAAAATCAAATTTTTTTTTTTTTTTTTTTTTTGTAATTACATTGTAATATTTTTTTTAAAATAAAATTTGGTTTATAACATCTAATTTAAAATAAAATTGTAGCTAAAACTTTTTTGACTACCTTGTCTCATTTTCACTACTCAAAAAATAATTTTGGACTATGTTCCCAACCACTTGCCAAAAAAACAACAACTGATTGCAAAGCAGAAAATACAAGTTCTGATTTTTGTTTCTGCACAAAAAAATTTCTGGGCTTTACCAACAGACCACATTTAGCATCTATGGAGCAAAGACCTTCATGTCTTATGCTCTGCCATAATTTGCCATTTTTATATTAATCTAAAGGATAAGCCACTGAAAAATAAAAAGTATTTTATACTTTTTTTGCTAATTATTTATATCTTTTTTTTGAGAAAATGCCTCCTTAATTAGGTCAATGCCTGGGTAAGCAGCTTCATTAAGGGAAGGTAAGCTTTTGTGGGTTTTTAATGAGCAATTAAAGACAGGGCGAATTTTCGAAATAACCTGAGCTTCCATTTTAATAACTGGACTATGGGGAATAAATGTAAAATTTGCATATTCAGATGGGTTTATATCCACCTTTTCAATTATACCATCAGCTAAATGCTGTTCAAAAACTCTTTTTTTTTAAAACATAGAACCAGAGGCCAAAACCAAAATCAGAAAGAAGAAAACTAACAGCAATAATTTTTTGGATCTACAATACTCTCATAAAAAGGGTGAGTAAAAATTAATTCTAGTTTTTAGCTGATAGAACTAGAAGAATTTACCCTTTTATATTCTATTGGTAATATAAGAGTAAAAGAGAAGGGGAACCCAATTATATATTTTTTCTACAATTTAATTAACAATATTTTTTTAAAATTGGATTTTTAAATCACGTTTTATTTTGAATCAAGTTAAAAAAAACTAGTCTATAATATCTTTTTCAGACTTGGCTCAACCAATTTTAGATTGTAGAATATACAGAAAAGGAAGAAATATCAGCA
>SEYY01011392.1:0-29744 GCA_009176605.1 Armadillidium nasatum | reverse complement strand
TACTATAATGTCATAGTTATCTAGGGCAACAATTTTGATTTTACTACAATTCATCCAATATTATTACTATCTTATAATATACCAATACTGGTATTGTAATTTATTGCTTTTTAAATGTATTTACATTAATTGATATATACTATTTAATACTCTCAATGTAAATTTAGCTTTGAAATCATATATAAAAGCTATTATGTGCTAATACAAACATTTTTATCATCATCGTTATTTATTATATAGTTATAATAGTATTAGTACTTTATTACCACTTATTATTATTATTATTTATATATTATTATTATTATTATTATTATTATTATTATTATTATTATTATTATTATTATTATTATTATAAGTATTGTTTATTAATGCTGTCCCTCTTTATATTATTATTATTTTATTATTATTATATTATTAAAGTATTATTCTATTTTTTACTAATGAAGATTTTCCTATAATTCTAGCGACGATAATGTATTTTACTAGTATTATATGGTGATGATATTTATTATAATTATAATTACAAATTATTATGTTATATTATTATATTATTATTATTTTTACTATTATTATTGTTCTTGTTGTCGTTAATATTATTATTACCATTACTAGCTACTATTATATATATGGGTATTGTATTAAATTATTATTATTATTGCGATTGTAAATTTATCAAATTAATTGATGTAATATTTATCAACTAAACTTTGGGTTCAAAGGAAAATGTGCGTTATTTTCAAGTAATGTACAGCTAATTATAAGTATGTATAGTGATAGCTGAAACAATGTATACCTCCTTAAAAATTATTATTGATTATTATATAATACTTCGATCATTATCGTACTTGCGAATATCTTCTTTTTCCCATCACTATTACTTATAATATTTATCTTAATATTTTGATATTAAAATTAATAATGTTATTACTATTTCATTATTATTAATTTATAAGATAATTGTATTAATTAGCAGATCTTTATCCCCCGTTTTGCTATATGCACCATTTAGTATTTACTTTAATAATAAATTAAATAACTTATTTAAACTACAAACCTTGGGGCTCAATGGAAACCAATGTGTCCCCTTAGAAGTCCCTTTTCTGAGAACTGTACAGTCACTTCATTACTATTACCATTGTTGTTTTTATTGTATTATTATTGTATTATTATGTTATAAATTAGTTATTAGTATAGTTTAGCATAGGACCTACTGCATTTATAAATTACAGTGTACGTTCAATCTAAAAAATTTTGAATTTTGAATTTTGAATATTATTATTATTATTATTATTATTATTATTATTATATATTATATTATATTATTATTATTATTATTATTATTTTTTTTATTTTTTTTTTATTTTTATTTTTTTTATTATTATTATTATTATTATTATTATTATTATTATTATTATTATTATTATTATTATTATTATATTATTATTATTTATTATTATTATTATTATTATTATTATTATTATTATTATTATTTATTTTTATTATGTTGTTATTATTTTTATGCTTAGAGTACAACAAAATAATATTACAAATGCATGGGCCCCGACCAGTAAGTGGTACTAATGTTAAGAGTAAAGACCTACCTTACGTTAACATGACCTACTTTTTTTTAAATGAACCTCTTTTTTTTTAGTTTCAGCAATAGCAAACGATTTTTTTTTTTCTAATATTCACTCTCTCTCTCTCTCTCTCTCTCTCTCTCTCTCTCTCTATATATATATATATAATATATATATATATATATATATATATATATATATATATATATATATATTATATATATATATATATATATATATATATATATATATATATATATATGCCACTACGATATACTGTGTCGACGATTTGAAAAAATGTCAACCACTTTACTTTTAAAAAATAAAATGTTGATGTTTTGGACAAAAGATAAATGTCGACGATTTAGATGACTCTACTCGTTTTTGAAATTGTCTGTCAACGTTTTGGCTACTTCCATCTATTATCAACAGCAATATTGAAATTTAACATGAGACATCTGTTTCGTGAATGGCCAATTTTTTAGATCCATACAACATTTGTTGAATTGCTGTAATTCTCTTCCTATTGATTTTGATTTATCTAATATTTTTTCTTTTTTCCGAAAAATATTCTCAATTCGTCTCCCCAGAAGCCCATTTCAGTTTAGTATCAAAACATGTAAAGTACACGATTTTGTATATGTAAATTTGTAACTAAAAAAAATAAATAAAGATTAAAGATACAATATTTTCAAGATTTCAATTTGTCGATTATATATGACATTATGATATTTTTGCCATGGGAATTAAAGATTTTGTGAACTTTCTCGTAAAGTAAGCTTCGCTGATACTGAAGTGATGGACTTTTAAGTGCAATTACAAAATTGCCATCTTAGGTTGCTGCAGCTGAAACAAAAATTATTAATAAAAGTAAACTGCTCATAAATAGTCGGATAGTCTGAGTAGATGATATATAGACTCTACTAATTAAGAGTAGGGTAAAGTTACCTCTTAATACCTTCTTATTAGATTGCTTTATATATATATTGTTTTATTAAAAGCAAAATTCAAATTTTGTCACTAAAAACTTAAAACGCAAATATACAATGTAAAATATGATTAATATATTTTCATTTTAAATAATATTTCCGTGTTCTCTCATACTCAAGCACGAGTGCACTTTTGATACTCTCATATGACATTTAATCACAAGATTAACAAGAATGCATTGAGGAAAAGCTTGTTGAAATGAAAATAATTGAATATGTATTCTAAGAAATTATCTTAAAAATGTGTATAATCGAATGTTTTTTTCTCTCTTATAGCATTATTACTTATTTTAAACTATAAAAGCATTTAACTTTTTTAGTTTATTAAGATGTGCAATTTACAGTCAGACTGAACCAAAAGTTTTCCTTATGAAAGATAAATTTTGATCGAACTATGGACGCAAGAAACCCTTAAAACTCTGCTAAAACCTTTAAACCCTTTCTCATATGGCTTAGGTCCAGATGTGTCTCATTATTTCTAAAAATAGGAATGATTCAGCTAGATCGATGGTTATTGCACATGACTTTACCTTTCAGGTTGTTTTATTTATGTGTTAAAGGAAATAAAACAAGTGTTCACATTACTGATAAAAGTTTTTAATCCTTAAAGAACTTTCTTGGTTAATCTAATTTTATACGTTTCGTGAAAAGTTTCGATATATGGTTAACCCTTATTAAAGGTGTAACCATATCCTACTACTAGTGTCTGATCGCATTAACATATGTATTATTATGTTTTGAAAAGAATAAATGAGTTAGAAAGAGATGGAAGACCTAACAAAAGTTTTTTTCCACACCAAGGTTATTTTAATGTTCTTTAGATTAGCTTTTCTTAATTGACCTAAGATGGGCTAGATCAGGCCTTCCTTATATTTTCTACTATTATACAAGCAAATTTATATGAGTAATTGTGGGGCAGATTTAATTTTTGCCATAAAAGTTTAATCAAGCCATTTAAATTAAATGTCAACCTTCGTTTAACTTGAATAGTTTATGTAAGTCATGCTTTCTTTATTTTGTAATTTCTTATGCCTATATACTGCATAGTTCAAATGAGAAAAAAAGTAAGGTAATGGCTTAGTCAGAAGTGAGAAAGAAAGGTATCACTTCCACTTTTTATGAAAATCATGAAACACTAAATACACTATAATAATTAAGAATTAAAAAAAAAAAAAATTTAAATTATATATATAGTTTTTTTGTATTGTAATTTTAATTTTGAGTTTTATTAATTTATAAATTTTTTTTTTAATTTCATTAATTTATTTTTATTATAAAAATAAAATATTAATAAAAGGTCCCCTATTTTGAAGTGAAGAACATCAGTTTTATTCCTTATAAATATCAGTACTCAGAATTTGAATATTGACTCTTATTATTTCAATTTTATTGAATTTTTTTTACAGCTTTTGAATATGTAAAAGTATATAATAGTTTCAGAATTAATTTATATATAATATATATATATATATATATATATATATATATATATATATATATATATATATATATATATATATATATATATATATTATTATTATTATTATTATTACTATTATTATTATTATTATTATAGTTAGCAATTCCCTAGTTTTCCATTTAGAAAACTTGTCATTACCAGTGACTTTCTCATCAAAAAGATAGCCAAGAATTACTGCAGAGCACAAGCTGATGGTCTTTTAAAATATTCTAAAATTATATTAAATGAGGAAAATCTCCTAAAGTGATATTCAACATGTTTTTCATTATCTTGTTCTCCCAGCAGTTTTTGAGCATATGTGTGTGTTTCAGAGTAAACATATATGGTGAAAGACATGGATCTTAAGAGTGAAAGTATATATGGTGAAAATCGTGTGTCTCAAGATGAAAATAGAGAAACTTTCATTATTAAAATATAACATCTAATAAATAAAGCTCAAATATAGGGAATAGGTTGAGGGTTGCAGTTGATAACAGGAAAGAGTTCAATCTCATTTGTTTCAAAAACTAGTCTCCTTTCCAATGATTCTGAGTGATTGATAGATTACCTTTGATTGATCATTCATATTTAAATGTTACCATATTATATTTACTCCATAAGATCTTTTAATAAGCTGTATCAAATGAATATTTTACTATACATTAAAATTATGCAAGTAGTAATGTTAATAAAATCTTGATTCTTAGTATTTATAGCTATGAAATAAGATTCACTGTAATCTTAGTATTTATAAAGCTGTTATGCCAACACCACTTTCAGTAATTTATAATAATCTGATCCAGATCCTTAACTAGATATTTTAATGAGTAGAGGTTAGAACCTTAGTTGTAAATTTATTTACCCCTACCCAACTTCCAGCACAAAGTTTGGATGCTTGGGCTTCTATTGGTGTTATTCAAGTAGCATATTTAATAGTACACATACATTAATTTTATAAATTAATTTTTTCAGCATTATGTTTATGAGTATACACACATAATTACAATTAAAAATGCCATCAGTAGAAGAAGTAGAAGTTGAAGAGGTCGCTAAAGATATTCAAAAAGCTTATGGAGTATGGTTCAAGTCTTATGCAAAAATTTTTGCTAGAAGAGCTCTAGAATGGCTTATTGTCTATTTATTTGGTTACTACAATGCAAGCTTTGGGTGGTTAATGGCTCCCCTATTCTTTTTAGTCCTTCGAGATAAAAGAGCTAAAGAGAAAAGAGTAAAGTTTGATATTGTTCGTTCACTTGCTAATACTGATGAAAGAGAAGTATTGAATGAAATACAGAGGTTTTCAAATCTGCCCTCTTGGGTAAGTTTTGCTATTATTATTATTATTGTTATTATTATTATTATTATTATTATTATTATTATTATTATTATTATAATTATTATTAAATATTCATTATTGATTTAAAAGTTCTATTTATTGTTATGGATACATTATGTAACTATCATAACAGTTGTTATATTCTGATCTAAATTTCTTCAGGTAACTTTTCCGGATATGGAACGTGTTGAGTGGTTAAACAAGGTAATTTTCAGAATTTTTAGGTTTTTTGATTTGTGTAGAATTTTTTGTTTTGATTCATAGTTTTAAAATATTTTCATGTATGTTGCACATGTAATAATTTTTGTTTTTATACTTACATTGAACTTCATAAACTGTAGACAGACTGAATTTTTATTCTTTTTAAATCAATATATTTTTATTTTTAAATCAGATCATACGTCAGCTTTGGCCATATGCAGGCAAATATGTCAGAGATTTATGCAACTTTACAATCGAGCCAAGCATGAGAGAAGCATTGAAAGAATATAAACTAACTGGCTTCAAGTTTGAAAAAATTATTTTGGGTGATACTCCTCCGAGATTCTCAGGCATGAAAGTTTATGATGATACCTCAAGGCATGAAATTATATTGGATGCAGACTTTATGTAAGCTTTCACATATATTTGTCATAAGAAATTGAATTGTTATATTAGCTAATATATTATTTACTCTAATTTACTCATGTTAAATTATTATATGCCTTCCAGTTATGCTGGTGACTGTAAATTTGAAGTTGCAGTATCAAAATTTAAAGCTGGAATAAAAGATCTCCAGGTATTTAACACAATGAAAACATTTTCTTATTGGATATCTCACCAAATTTTGTGTGTTATTTTACTTTATTTTCATTATTTATTGGGGCTCAATGAAACCGATGTTTTCCCCCAGCAGCCCCTTTTCAGTGAAGTGGACACCGATTTTTATTATTAAATATTATTGAATTTGTGAATAGGACCTACTATTAAACTTTACTGTAAATTACCATTTGAATAAAGCTTTATGAATGAATGAATATTATTATTATTATGATAAATGTAGTTTTAAATACCTCCTTATTTTAAGGAAACTTCATTATGAGTAGAATTATTTTTAAATGTAAATTTTGTTCTTAATTTTGATATGATGGTTTATATTAAGTTTAGGAATAAGTTTAAATTATGGGAAACTTTTACCATAGCACATACATTTAGTTCTTCATTTCATATTTTAAATTTTACTCTATCTGTGTTTAGTTATCTGTTATTGGTTGTATAATTTTAAATTATTTAAGATATCCGGTCGTATCCGAGTTGTAATGAAACCTTTAGTAAGACAGATTCCATTAGTTGGTGGTCTTCAAGTTTTCTTCCTCAATAATCCTGATGTAGACTTCAATCTGATTGGTATTGCTGATGTGTTTGACATGCCTGGATTAAGGTATTGATTTCTGTAATATAGCAAGGATTTGTTTTATTTTGTATTAATGGAAAACTAATTAAAAATATTTTTTTTTCAGTGATATTTTGAGAAGTATTGTGGTTGAACAAATTGCCAACATGATGGTTCTTCCAAATCGATATCCTATTCAATTGGTTCAAGACATTAATGTAGTTGAATTGAAGTGTCCAGCTCCAGCGGTAAGGAATTAAACTGAATTTAGAAATAATAGTCCCAATTGCATTATTAGTATAAACAAATTCAACAGTGTGGACATCTTAAATATATATATATATATATATATATATATATATATATATATATATATATATATATATATATATATATATATATATATATATATATATATATATATATATATATATATATATATATATATATATATATACAATGGTATTAAGTAAGCTTTTTAATTTTTGGTTAGTAATTAGTAATAACACAATATATATAATTTTCCTGTGAATTTGAAACTCTTAACTTCTTGAACAGTAAAAATTAGTTCTTTTGACCATCATTTTTTGACAATTTTCCGTTGTCGAAGGAAAAGGTATTTGCTTTTTATTTATACTGTATATATATATATACTACTTGTAATATATACTACTTGTAAAACTTTTTTTTTTTTTTTTTTTTTAAACAAATTTATAAACACATGAGTGATGAGTGCTTTTAGAAAAAAAGATTTATTGAATTGTTCTTTTAACTTTATTACATATTTGCGATCATATTTATGGGTTATAAAATTATTTTTATTTATATATATATATATATATATATATATATATATATATATATATATATATATATATATATATATATATATATATATATATATATATATATATATATATATATATATATATATATATATATATATATATATATATGTGTGTGTGAGAATAATTCAGTAAACTTTCTTAAATATTTTCCAGGGGGTAATTCGTCTACAAGTAATAGAAGCCCAAAATTTAATGAAGAAAGATATTGGTGTTCTGGGAATGGGCAAAAGCGATCCTTACTGTATCTTAAAACTGGGTGCCCAGAAATTCCAGACTAAAACTATTAACAATACCGTTAATCCCAAGTGGGACTTTGTTTGTGAGGTAATTTTTATTTTTTGTATAATTTCCAAATGTCATTTATTTGTGCTTCAAAATTTTAATCAGACAATTAATTTTTATTTCGTGAAATAAATATATATATAATTTTTTTTTTCATATTTTGATATTATCCATTCAATATTTAGATCTTATAAATTTATATTGATGTATTTTTCAGTGTATAAGGTCGTCTAGCTTGCAGAATTTGTAGATCAATTTTTTGTTTTAAGTATTCATTGTGACTAAATATTTTATATATATATATATATATATATATATATAATTATATATATATATATATATATATATATATTATAATATATATATAATATATATAATATATATATATATATATATATATATATATATATATATATATAAAACGTTATCTTTAGTAACGGGCTGGAATTTAATTTTAATACATGTATATGCAATTTACTTTTTTTTTTTTTTTTTAAACTAATGACATATGTGGGCTTATTTATCATTTTATATGGAAGTATATGTTTTGTATATGGGATCTGTGTGATTTTACACCTTCCTACCCTTGTGCTTCTTCAGTATTTGTCGGATGAAACGTCAGGACAGTCCCTTACATTTGAAGTTGTTGATCTTGACGATGGGCCAGCCAAAGATGAGTTGCTTGGGAGGTGAGAAAGAAATCGAGAGTATTTGTCGTTTGACAACAGCTTGTTGCTTTTGAAATCTGTTCTTCCTTCTCAAAATTGTATGATACATCTAGGCTTCGTCGTATTTAAGAGGCAATTGAATATTGCCTGATATTAATGTTAATTTAATTATTAGACTATAATTAATAATTGTTTATATATGAATTATTAGTAATTAATTAAGATTGCTCGCTATTGGTAAAATGGAATCTGTTGTCATCAGTCTACTTTAGTTAAAAGGGTTCTTTTTTGTTAATTATGTATTTGTATGTTTGGGTAGGTATTTATTGCATGATTACTCCTCTATATATAATGCAAAACTTAGCCGCAACTAATAACAAGTCAGCTTTATCAAAAATTTAAGGTAACATTGTAAATATATATTTTCTGTATACTGGCTCCTCCTAAGCAAGTGTTTGTATTGCACCCCATTCTCATATTGTTTTGTCTTTAGATGTTTGTCTTCACTTCCCTTTCTGCTGCCATTATTGACATCTATACAGAAATCGTATAAGAAAGAGACTTATTTGAATGGGGCTAGAATTATAGTCCACTGCAGTATATGAAAATGACGATTACATGTGGAGGTAGTTTTTTTTATTTCACTGGCCTTAATATTTTCTCTTGTATTGTGCATGGTTTGTGATTTGGAAGTGACAGTTGTGAAATGTATTTGAAAAGTGGAATTAATATTTCAAAAAAGTATGTATATCTTGAATGAAAGGCATATAGATGTTCTCTGCTATCAGTCTTTTTCTAGGTTATAAAAACTGAGTAACTACATTCTCTATCCTACTTGAAATATATTCCTCGAATGCTGTCATATCTGAAGGAGAACAATCAATCTTTTCCTTTTTAAGTTTCAAATTAAAATATCGTATGTGAAAATGGAAATAATCTAATCCATTCTCGAGATTGAAAGAGAACCTTCTAAATTTTTTACCTATATACTTCATTGTATATATTATTGTAGAAAGAACATTCTTGTACAGGCTTTAGCCAGTGTGATAAGACGTCAACACATCTCAGTTGAATGCTGGGATTATGACTATAGTCCTCTTCAGTCGTATGAAAATGACGATTTTCTAGGGAGGTAGAGTTTTCTTTATCGCTGTTATACTTAGTGTACATTGCATGGTGTGGGATTTGAAAGTGGGCGTGCTGCAGAAATTGATTTGGAAACACACAAATCATTAATTCACTTGAGTTTTTACGTTGCCTATTTTATTTGCCAAAGTATTCCTAACCACCTATAAATAAAATACAATACATTAAATACAAGAAACTGCTTGTATCAATTGTCAGTTTTTTTTTGTGTAGATAAAAAGCAGTTACCTTTCAAACATGACATACAAATGTGTTTAAAATGTGGTAATAAAATTTCGGCATTATATACTAAAATTATTTATTTCTTTTTTTGTTTGATTTATGATTCAAGGTATTTGTTTATTCAGTTATATATTCGTACAAGTTTCTGTAAGTGGATTCAACACTTGAACTAAAATTATATATATATATATATTTCATGCTGAACATTTGGTTTAGGCCTCTTGTGACGTGATTCGCCGGCAAACTGTTCATTTAGTGTGTTGGGATTGGGATGCCAATATTCCAGGGGCTAAAAAAGACGATTTCCTAGGAAGGTACATGCACAACCCTTTTTTAACAGGATAATTTGATGAGCATGTGGCTGTTTTATGCACAGAGTTGGATAGCTAAATATGTATATCACATTTAATATATGTATTCTTTTTAAGTAGTTAATTTATTACTTAAAAGAATTTGAAATCTTTATATGAGAAGAGCTTTTTTTTTTTTTTTTTTTTTTTAATGTATTTCAATCATCACCTTTTTATATTTGAGTAGACAGATTTTATAGTAATTTTCTTACATGTAAATTTATTTTCCCTCAACACGATTAGTTTTTATAATAATTAAAATATTTACCTTACATTGATGGAAAGTTCTTTTTGCAATAATTATATTTTGAAGTTAATTTCTTTTTTACTCTATTGATTAACAGTTTATTTTTATGAAATTAGAATTATTGAGCATTGATGAATTTTACATCATGTTTTGGAATTGCTCACCCAAACTTTGACCCGTGGTTCTACAGATCTTAACTATGAAATAAGTCTTATAAACAAGAATTCCAAAATGTACAGTTCAAAATGTAAGAGTGACTAAAAATTCAAACCAATTCGAATTGAACTTAGTACTATCTATCTTGGGTAGTTATGAATGCATTAATAGCTTTGGATACAAACCGACCTTAACATGGTATAAAGGTAGAATGATTGAATCACGTGCTTGGTTCGATCATTCATGTGGATCCTATATAAAAATTATCTAGAAAGTTCCTCTCCTAGAAAAGTGCAATGCTCCTGAGATGTGAACTTTTATATATGTAAAAAAGTAAGATCATCATCAATAATGTATTTAGAGTTGTAAGTTGTATCATAGATATTGAACATAAAATCAATCGAGGAAATCCATCTGGACTACATTCCGTTTGTCATTCGACGGTGGTGCTCCACCACACTTATCTTACAATAAGATAAGTTAGATATGTTTAGAATAGTATAGATGGACCGATTTCGTGGCCTGCGCGCCCTCTCGATTAAAACCTGCAAAAACATTATTTTACTTTTGTATGTAACACCGCCTCCTACTGTTGAAGTTACACGAACACTAAGAATCATGGAGAGCTTTTCATTAGTCTGTGGTACGATGATGTGGGGCTTGTATTTATTTTTTTAATTTTTTTGAGTGTACTTTAGTCATCACTGCACATCCGAAAGCTGCTATAATTGGTCTTGAAACAAACACCAAGGACAACAATTAGACGAAACGAAGATAATTGTCCATAGGTTTATTTCTTGGAATAAAGGAAAAATTTTGTTATTCAAAGGTCTTAATTCAGAAAGAATTGAAAGATGGGAATGGGAAAAACGCCTTGTCTCGTAGAAAAGAATCGAGAACAGACAATTGTCAGAGTAGGATATGTGAGGAGTGTGCATTGCTGTACGAGGTGAACGTCTCGAGCATCTCGAAAATGTATGTAAAATTAATATTTCATTGTTTGCGTTAAACCTTTCCCCACTGTATCGTATATTAAATATGTTGCACTACAAAGCTGTGGTGTGTGCTCTCCTAATGTGAAGTGCTTGTGCCATACATCCATATTGTTGTGTATACATTGCAATACATACAGTTCCTCCATAGCTACCTGCGATAGTTCAACTGCCACTTGTAACTTGTAGCATTCCTATTCTGAAGTTGGTACGAATAAAGAGTCATGTGTATTTTGGGACAATTCTTCATAGAGAAATTTTTTCATAATTGTGGTTTGTACTACAACAGGTCTGAGTTTGGTCATGCAATTCTGATACATCCTGCATATAATTCAGTCATTTGTTTCATGGAGAAATGCTGCTGTTATTATAGGTGTTATAAATTCCATTTTAATGATTGTTTATTTGGTCATTTTAATCGTTTTATCTTTTTAATTGTGTTTTATATACAGCAGGTGGAAATTTGTATAATAATCGGTAGTTAACTTAGTTTTTAAAAATCTTTTATTTTTAGTTTCAATATTCATTTTGTTCTGTTGTGTGAAACAAGCATGCATTTTAATAGATAAATCTCTATCTTTTTATTTTAAAAATATAGCTGTAATTTATGTTGGAATCAATAAATAAAGGTAATTTAAAATTGCATGTATAAATGTAATTAAACTTAAATTAATGATCTTTTATTTATTTGTATTTTTTTTTTTTATTAAAGGTTATATATTTCCATCTCGCAATTACTGAAAATAAAATTCAATTTCGAATTTTAAAAGTGAAAAAGATTTCATTAAAAAAAAAATTATATATATATTTTTTTATGGTGAAAATGAACCACTATGCTTAAAATCTTCAGATTTATCACCCTTAAATATTTAAAAAAAAAAAAGTTATTTCAAAGATTAGTGCTTCTGGTTTGATACACTGAAATTCCACTAACTTTCACCTTTTGGGTAATATACAGACCACTTCTCTACTTTCTTTCTTCACACTCATTCCACTTTGCTTTTTAATATTTCGAGTACTAACATCTGCATGTTGTTGGTTTGTGCGCTACACTATTAGCCACTTACATTTCACCTCTTTATTTTGTTTTGAACATCAAAAAAAAAAAAAAAATTTTGATGATTTAATTATTTATTAGCATTAGAATATTTTCTATACTTGCATGTGTTTTCAGTTCCTTTGCCCTTCTGATATGCTTGTTGGTGATATTTTCATTGATTTTATGATATATGATTTTGATTCTCTGTCTGATGATGATGAGCTGTCTGCCAGGTAAGGTTCTAGAGCTGTAGTTTGTTTTTTCTCTTAGTAGTTGCTAAAAATACTTTTGAGAGTAGACCTCTTTAATGTGAAAAACTCTATTGAATTATATATATATATATATATATATATATATATATATATATATATATATATATATATATATATATATATATATATATATATATATATATATATAATAAATTAAATAGCCATATGTTACTGCCCTGTCAAGTGATGAAATGATACTCATATATAAAGACAACATATTCAATTGAATATTTTTAAATTGATTTTATTATTTTCTCTTTTTTTTATGAAGGGCAAATCTCGACGTTCAATCAATTTACACTGCTGGAGAGGTTGATATGGTGAGTCACTGTAACGTTTGGTTTCCTTTGTATTAAAGATATCACATTCATATTTGCCTCAAGAGTTAAGTAACATTCTCAATATGTACAGTATATATATATATATAATATATATATATATAATATATATATATATATATATATATATATATATATATATATATATATATATATATATATATATATATATATATATATATATACGGTACATAAATATATGAGAGAAAGAGAACATCAGTAATGATAGTTTTTTTATTTCATAGCCTTTAAATATTCAGAAAAATATTTCCAACTATACTTTAATTGTAATTATAAATTAAATTACTATATTAATATTGAAGTATCGTAAATCTCACATTGATGAGAATTTTTATTTTGTAACCTCATTAATTACTTGGTATATGTATTTGAAACGTTATATTTTTTATGCTATTAATTAATCTTACGTCTCTTTTTAGTGGGTCCCACTCTCAGAAGCAAAATCAGGTCGTCTTCATATACATGCTACTTGGTTAGATTTATCAGAAACAGCTGCTTCCTTAGAACAAGTAAGTTTCTGTATTTATTTTTACCTTTAGTTTAGATCTGTATTTTTCTTAGCAATAATTAGATTCTTTTATATATATATATATATATATATATATATATATATATATATATATATATATATATATATATATATATATATATATATATATATATATATATATATATATATATATATATATATATATATATATATATATATATAATAGGCTCAATTTTTACTTTCCTAATATTTAATGTCAATTTTACAGTGAAAATATATTTATAATAAAATTTTCAGTAGGTATTATTTCACCATATTTTTATCATCATTTCTTTACTCTTTTGGAATTTTCTCAAGACTTAAAATTTTCTATCCCCCAGTTAGATTTTTAAGGTTCATAAAATGTCAGAATATATATTACCAATATTTTTGCTTAGCTTAGTTTTTTGATGAGGTTAAACTTGAAATCTTTTTCTTTGAGTGGGCAGCTGATACTATTAAGATAACCGAGGATGTAGTTACAAGCATTACTAATCCAGATGATTAAATCTTTCTTTCTCTTGCTTTTCAGCAACTGGCCGAGATTCGGTCTCTTCAAACTACTACCAAGAACCCTCTTCACAGCGCTGTCTTGATGGTGTGGGTTGATTCGGCCAAAAATCTAAATGTAAGTAAGGTTATCATTTATCCTCTTTCAGTCAAATTTTATAATGTAGAAATGTTCTCAACTATCTATTTCATTTAATACTTTAAGTTTTTATTGTCATGAAGCGATGTATATATTTTAATTTGAAGACCCCTTCGTAAGGCGATTCAATTTCGCAATTAGACCATTGTTAAATTGCATTGCTGCTGTTATGATTTCTTTTATGCTTCCTTTTATTTATTCTAAAATTATACCATGTGTTAATTTTTTGTTATGATTTATATATTTAATTTCATTTTCTTTTATTTTTTATTTATTTTTTATTATCTTATTTTTTGTACAGCGTACTCTTTCTTTTACAGTTAAATGTTTTTATATACAGTTTATAATTTTTATTATAAATTTTCATTTATTAAAATAAGAAAATAGTTATTTTGGTCAGGATTAGCAAATCTATTAGGACAAACATATTTATTCTTAATCTTGCAATGGAACAAGCGATTTAAAATCATCAGGCATTTTTAATTACTTTTTAGTTTTAAAACATGGATACTGGAGGATTATATATATATATATATATATATATATATATATATATATATATATATATATATATATATATATATATATATATATATATATATATATATATATATATATATATATATATATATATATATTATTATTTTCTTCGTCCGTTTCTTACGACAGCCGTCTCACAAGGTAAATTCGTATCTGGGTATATTGTTTTTATTATGTATGAGCTTTAGACTGTTTTTAATGGTTTAACTTCTTTGGAATGCTTAACGAATATATTTGCTTTTATATATATATATATATATATATATATATATATATATATATATATATATATATATATATATATATATATATATATATATATATATATATATATATATATATATATGTGTTATCAAAGGTTTCTTGCTGGGTAAATTTAATTCTATAGACTGATAAAGCACCTCGATTTTTTATTGTCATTTAAGTGAAATGTGTTTACTTTTGTAATTCTTATTTATAAGCAAAAGTACCACTAAAAAATTAGATGCTTGAACCCTTTGTATATATATATATATATATATATATATATATATATATATATATATATATATATATATATATATATATATATATATATATATATATATATATATATATATATATATATATATATATATATATATATATATATATATATATATATATATATATATATATATAACTTCCGTATTTTGCTTGCGAAAAGGCTATACTGTTATCATTTTTGATGTACAATTTTTCAAAATTACTTTGTTGCTTATTTTTTGAAGTTTTACTTGAAGTATTTATATTTTATTAATTTAAGACTCTTACCCTTTTATATATATATATTTTTTTTTTTTTTTAAATAACTGAACAGGTGCCTTTATATTACGGAAAACCTTGCCTTGGATTTTGAATTTTTTTTTTTTTTAACTATGGGTTTGAGACCTTCAATAATAATAATAATAATATATAATAATGATAATAATAATAATAATAATAATAATAATAATAATAATAATAATAATAATAATAATAATAATAATTATAATAATGAAAATAATAATAAAAAACTATAGATTGGTTTTTACATGCTGCATTTGTAAAAAGTTTCTTAAATTTTTATTTTTGAAAATATAAGATTTTTTTACTGCCTCTCTTTGAGCATTTCAGATTTTTAAATATTTACAAGATTTGGAATTATTAGGTTGTTTTGTTTTTTTTCTTTTTTTTCAATTATAGAAGCAAATCGTTATATATATATATATATATATATATATATATATATATATATATATATATATATATATATATATATATATATATATATATATATATATATATATATATATATATATATATATATATATATATATATATATATATATATATATATATATATATATATATGAAGCAATTTTTTTCTGGATATTTATTTATTTTCAATATTTATTGGTAGCTTAGTGTAGTTCATTTTTTTTGGTGCATATTTATGGGGATTTGAGGTTTTTACGGCAACGGTTTTAAGATTATTAAATATTTGTGTATATTGTAGGTGGTATTAGTGTTCATTTTCATTGAGAGAGGTTTTTTGATTAAGTATTTAAATAGAAAAAGTATTCATAAATAGATGTATATTACTTATATATATATATATATATATATATATATATATATATATATATATATATATATATATATATATATATATATATATATATATATATATATATATATATATATATATATATATATATATATATATATATATATATATATATATATATATATATATATATATATATATTGGGATGAGTATGTTGTTAAAAATTTTGTTGGTTGGTATTTTGAAGTTTGAAGTTTGAAGTTTTCAAGATTGAAACTATTTTTCGAAATGAAAAAATTTTGATTTTATTTTTTTGCTTTGATTCATTTCTAATTAATAATAATAATAATAATAATAATAATAATAATAATAATAATAATAATAATAATAATAATAATAATAATAATGACAATAATTGTTTATATGTTCAGTTATTTTTATTTTTAATTATTCATCATGTTATAATTTTTTTTTTTTTGTCTTGAACAGAGCATTCCGGATCCCTACGTTCGATTACACGTTGGCAATACAAAGTACGACACTGCTGTTCACCTTCGAACGAATGATCCTATTTTTGAAGAAGGATTTACTTTCCTTGTTAGAAATCCAAATACACAGGAGCTGATGGTGGTTAGCATTCGATTAGCATTCGATTCTCTCCCTTTTTTTTGACTTTTTTTTTTTTTTTCTTTTATTTACTTTTTTTATTATTCAAAAAGTTCACGTCACAGGCATTGCCCTATTCGAGGAGAGGAATTTTTCTTGGTAGTATATACCTAGGATCCCCAAGTGAGATGGAACTGGCGCTCTCAAGCACATGAGTTAATCACTCTACCGTTTGAGACACGGTAGATGGGATTATTTCTTAATTCTTAAGATTTTTTATGGAAATTGTGTGGTTATTTGTGTGAATAGAGTAGGTCTGTTTTCTTTATTTTCGTATACCAGTCTGGATTGGCTAATGATTTACATGATTTATGGTGAGAAATTTAAAAAACAAGTAAATAATATTTGTTTTTTTAGGTAAAATTTCTGCATTATTTATGTAAATATATTTAATTCTAAGTTCCTATAAATATATATATATATATATATATATATATATATATATATATATATATATATATATATATATATATATATATATATATATATATATATATATATATATATATATATATATATATATATATATATATATGATGGGATTTTTAAGTTTTTTTTGGCGATGACAAGTGAAAAAAAGGAAAAGTATATTTTAAAAATTTTCATTATTTTAATAATTTAACAATTTTATTATCAAAAAGAATTAAATTTTCTCCTTTTTTTATTCTTTAATCAAATGTGTAAATATATGTAATTTTAATATATAGTATAATACAGCATAAGAATAATAATAATAATATATGCGTTTATAAATATCAAAGTAGTATTTATAAGTTAATAAAATTTGTCACGAACAAACTTTGGTGTGTGAGAATCTTGCTGACATTACAAAAAAGTGTTTGAAGCGATCGCCATTAGCATCAGTACATACCTGCACACGCTTTTCTATGTAACTGAAGGTTGCCGCCAACATATTTAGAATCACACCTTCAATAGCCTGGCGAATGTTGTCTTTCACCTTGCATGAGAGTACGTGGCTTGTTGCAATACAATTTCCTTCTCAGCATGCCCCATAGGAAGAAATCCAACAGATGAGTAAGGTCAGGCGGCCTTGGTGGACAAAGTCTCTTGGAAATGACCCGGTCTTCAAAGCACTTAATTTCTTATTTGAGGACGTTGGACGTGTGGCAAGTTACGCCATCTTGCTGAAAATAGCCAGTACGTAGTTTCTCGTCATCCAAATGATTTTCGAAACTCATTGAAAATGTTTATATACAAATTCTATAAATTTATTATCAGTACTTTGATATCTATAAACTTATATCTGGGGCCGAGAGTGAGTGGAACACCCTGTATATTATTTCTTCAGAAAATTGATTTTAAATATTTAAATATGTGAGAACATGGACAGTCATGCAGAATTCTAGTACTTTAAAATTTAGAACTCTTAAATTGTGATGTAGAAGCAAACTTTTCTCTAGTTTCTTGAGTAATTCGATTTCGTCTTTGAGCGTATATTTGGACCCCATAACTAAGCAGCCTTTCACTCTCAACAGAAGATATGGAACCGAGAGATATTTATAAGCCAAAATATGTAAGTTAATTGTCAAAATAATCGGCAGAAAATTGACGATGACGATTGAGAAAAATATGCCAATTTTGCCAATGGACGATGACTAATATATATATATATATATATATATATATATATATATATATATATATATATATATATATATATATATATATATATATATATATATATATATATATATATATATATATATATATATATATATATATATATATATATATATATAAGCCCACACATATCAAAAATCAGATTTATGATTTGTATACCTGGAGTGGTAAATGGATAAAGGTATTATTTTGTGTAGAAAAACCAAAAAGGTTTTGGACCCACTGTGATTTTACTTTAATTTTTATGCATGAAAAGAACGAAATATTTTCTTTATGGATGTGAATAAAATAGTGAAAGCATTGGTTCAATTAATACCTGATATATATCACCAAAGATTTCTTGTGATTTAAAATATGAAAAAAATATTTACATTTTTTTCTTTGTTGAAAGTTTTTTTAAAAAAAATTTAGAATTGTTGATTAATTTTCAGGAAATTTATTTGAATTTAATGATATAGTTTTTAATCTTGAAGATATTAATTATATTTAATGTTATTTAGGTTATGGATCAAAAAACAAATCAACGACAAGGCAAACTCCAGATTGATTTGAACAGTTTATTGAAGCAGAAAACTATGGAAACTATTGGAGAAGAATTTAGTTTAAGTGGGGCAGCTGGTGGACGTGCTACTATCAAGTTAAACTTGACACTTAGGGTTTGTTTTATTTTTATTCAGTTTACTCTTTCTTGCTATGTTCATTTTTTATAGTTTTCTTCAGTTTACTTTTGATAGACATTATTTTTATTTTTATTATATTATTATTATTATTATTTCCTCCTAGAATGCTATGTGATAGGCTTATAGGTTTTACTATATTCCCCTGTGGTATTATTATTATTACTACTACTATAAAATGCTATGTGACAGGTTTATTGGTTTGTGTCGTCCCTTTGGTGTATTTGATTTCACATCATTCTACCACAAACTTGAAGTTGGGAGGAATGTCTGTTGTTGAATGAAATGCTATATGACTTGTTTTGGTATATTCTTTTCTTATATATTTTTGTCATTTTGAGTTGAGAAGCAGTTCATCATACTTAAATTATTGGAAAACGTTGGATTTGAAGGTTATGAATTTTATGCTTTTATTTTCATATTAAAATATCTTTCAGAGGTTTTTTAAAATTTTTGAGAATATATCCTAGCATAGAAAATATTAGTAAATTATTTGCTCATAAAGTTTAATGAGACTTAAACATTTTAGAGAGAATTGATTTGCAAAATTAATTTATATATATTTATGGAGAAATTAAATATATATCAGAGAAATTCTAGTTACTCTATTAGATGGTATTAAACTTTTTGTACCGTTAATTTTTTTGTGGAATTATGGGTTTGGTTAGTAAGTTTTGTATAGAAGAAGAACTCACATGTCTGTTATTTTTATGGAGTATGGACACTAAAAATTTTCTCTATAGGAGCCTTTCTGTAATTCATTTGTTACTGTTTACAACAAAATGTTTTTTTTTTCCAGTCTCTGCTCTCACAAAGCATTGACAAATCCAAGAGGAAATTTTTTTGCACATATAAAAATTTATCTTCATAATGCTTCTTAGTAGTTTGATTACTTTCTTATTCGTGCCATTGTTTGTTTAACTAGAACTTATTCGATTTGAGCTCTGAAATATTCAGGGCTTATTTTATCAAGCATAGATTCTATAATAATGTTCCACCTACCTAGTCAACGAAACATCTACCATATTTTATCGCTGGCCAAGAGGTCTTTTTCAATCTTAATCAATTAGGTATTGTGGTATACGCCCCTTACAAGATAAGGACTTTACCCCTGGAATGATGGTGATTACTATAAAAATATATACAGATAGAGGGAGGATATTTTGAAGTATTGAATTATTGGGATCACACTATAGAAAAAGGTGAACAGTTTGTAATTCTTTTTGACTATAGACCGTGTTTTATTAAAAATTTACTTGATTATTAAAAAGGATGATAGATTATTCATTTGATAAGAAGCTGGACAACAGGATTAGTTTAATCCTTTTCTGCTTATGGTTAAAATGTGGTAGTCATTTATGCATGCTGTGTGGTCCTGACTATTACTATTAATTAATTATTTTTACCCTCTTAGTTTAAGCATATCTTCAATTAAACAAGTTCTTAAATTTTCGTCAGAATACTATTAAATTAAATATGTATTTAGAACTGTAAACGTGGAAAACTGTAACATTGTCATGAAAAATTTGGGAGAAAAAACAATAGTTTGAAGTATAGAACCAAAATAAACAAAAGTGGGTAACAAATAAAAATTATGTACAAATTCTTGGTGTAATTGTGAAATTTCAAGAAAGATTAGGGAAAACTTTTGAGAATAGTATTAGTTATTAGTGTTTTGCATGACTTTATTAGTAATAATACAGAGATCTAAAGAGATATTGAATTAAATTCAGTAAATGATATTAAAGCGTTCTTGTCATTAGTCATATAATTTAAATTTAGTTTGTCTGCTGTAATTTTTTGTTTTTGTTTTTGTTTAATATGTAGATTTAAATATAAAAATAGAAAATAGAGAACGAGAGTAATAATGAGGGCAAATATGCCTTTTGTTTATTTTTTTTTTCTTGATAAAAGGCGCAATAATAGGAAAGGATATTTAATACTTTTTTAATAGTTCTACAGTTTTACCAGTGAATGAAGATTCAAAAGTATTTACTTTTAAATAATAATGAGTACTTATTATGTTTTGGTATTTTGACCTTTAAAATAATGGTTAAATTTGTTATAGATTTTTACCAGTGAATGAAGATTCAAAAATATTTACTTTCAAATGATAATGAGTACTTATCATGTTTTGGTATTTTGACGTTTAAAATAATGATTAAATTTGTTATAGATTTTTACCAGTGAATGAAGATTCAAAAATATTTACTTTCAAATGATAATGAGTACTTACTATGTTTTGGTATTTTGACCCTTTAAAAATAATGGTTAAATTTGTTATAGATTTTGAAAACCGGAACCAAAAAGGATGGTAAAAAAATAGGTGAGAAAGAATTTGAGGATTTGTCTCCCCAAGGAAATGATGAAAAAGAAAAAACATCTTCTCTGAAAACATCTGGATCGGTTGATGCATCTCCAACAGCTAAACCAGCTGACGCTATTTCTCAGCCTTTAGTTGAAGAAGTAAAAGCAGGTGATGACACTGGCATAGGGTCACAGATTGACTCCGAAGAGCTGGGTATGTGTGGTGGCAGGCACTTTTCCTTGTTTGCACTAATTATATATATATATATATATATATATATATATATATATATATATATATATATATATATATATATATATATATATATATATATATATATATATATATATATATATTTAAAAACTTACGTATACAGTTAATATATTTGGAGGAATTATTTTTCTTTCCAGGAAGACTCTTGTCTGATTATTTAGTTTTGGCGCCAGTTCTTAACTTTGCAAAAATGCTTTGTTTGTATATTTATATTCTAATTATTTTATTCAATTGCTATTTTCTTTTCTTATCTTTAAATGTAATTTATGGAATTAATGTTGATTGTTGTTGTTGTTATTTTTCTTTTTCCTTTCACCGTAATTATTTGATTTACTTTTCACTGAAAGGTTTGGTTTTATGTTTATTTAAATATTTTTTCATTTAATTTTTTTTTTTTTTTACCAAGTTTCTTGTTTTTGTTGTTGTTTTTGGGGGTTTATTTGGTTTTGTCTACTTTGCGTTCTTAAATGTATATATATATATATATATATATATATATATATATATATATATATATATATATATATATATATATATATATATATATATATATATATATATATATATATATATATATATATATATATATATATATATATATATGGCATCTCAGGAAGCTAAGTGAGTTTTACATTTTCTTAATGTTCGAGGTTCTCCCCTTGATTCATGTTTATATATTTGCTGCAATATACAATAGAACCTAAGAACCAATTAAAAGAATAGATAGTAAAAATTTACCCTTTGTAGCAGATTTTTTGTTAGTAATAGTAATTTACGGGAAGATGTATTATGTATCACTAATGTCAAAACCAACACTAAAGACAGCCAATACTAATGACAGCATTTACCTGAGGTGTCCATCCTTTTCAAATATTTAAAAGTTACACTCTCTCTTCAAATTGCTTTTGGAGCAGAAGGTTCATCTATATGGTCTTGAAACTACATCCATCGGTGGGAGGAATATCCTGATTTGTTGAGTTTAATTAAAGTAGATAACAATCAAACTCAAATCTGTGTAACTGATCCACTTAGTTAAAAAAACTTAACTTCCCTTTGACAAAAAAAAACTTAACTTCCCTTTGCCAAGAACTTACTGTAGTAGGTAATGAATCCCTCAAGTAAAGATAAAGGTTCGATGATATATATATAATATATATATATATATATATATATATATATATATATATATATATATATATATATATATATATATATATATATATATATATATATATATATATATATATATATATATATATATATATATATATATATATATATATATATATATATTATTATTATTATTATTAGATAAATCATCGTTTCCAACTGATGTTTCTGAAAGTGAAATGACTACCTCTACAGTTCCTTTAACTCAGTCCTCCCCTCTTTTGTCTGTAGATGACTCGACTAAACTACGCCATCGTGATGTGTAAGCTTAATTTCATTTTATTTGACCATTCCAAACTTTTAAAGAAAAAAAAAATTCAAACTAGATAAAAATTAGGCATTTGATTTGTGGGTAATGTTTTGTAATCTTTATTTTTGTAAAATGAGTTACTTGAATTTTAGAATGATGTTATCAACATCAACTTTATCATAATCAATATTGTAGTATGTAAATTAATCAGGTTTTGTTGATTTCAAATAGTGTGCAGAGTATTCTTTGTTTTTTTTTTTTTTTTTTTTTTCTATCTATACTCATACCTTCTTACTACAGGCCTTAATTTTCATCACAGAAATTGTTATCCTATAAGTTTGATTTTTAAAAATGAATTGTCCTAAGTATGGTTAAATTAATTTTGAATCTCGAATGGTTCTGATCTTTAACAGTTAAATATCATTCCTGATGAAACGTTATATTAATATGCAAAATAACATGACTGATTGTCAGAACAAATGACATGAACATCATCATCAAATTTTTTCAGTAATTTTCTTAAAAAATAAATTATTGAATCTTCTCTTATATGCTTAATACTTCATTTTTCATTTTCTTTTTTTCTTTCTTTTTAGCAGTCATTAGTTTATTATTCATTCCAAAGATTCTTTACGATAGTTTTTGCCATATACGATAAGATTCATCATTTATAATTACCTTTCCATTTGTACTGTAGTTCCTTTCATTGAGTAGGTTATCAAAGTTTATTTTTTCCTAAATAAAGATCTAGGTACCTATTTGCAACCAAACTATTCTTCTTCTATTTGAACACATTTCAGGGTTCTGTTTAAAATACTGATTTGTAATTATTGCAGGATTATATATCAATAAATTACTAGAAGAATAATGACGCACTTTTTATAAAGGGTGCTCCAACTTCAACCCTAAGTAATAATTTTTGTGACAGTTTAGCTAAACGCCAGTCTAGAAATATCAAGCCAGATTGCCAAAACAGCAATTTGAATCCTCAATGTAGTCGACAGTAATTTTACCTACTGATAATATATATATATATATATATATATATATATATATATATATATATATATATATATATATATATATATATATATATATATATATATATATATATATATATATATATATATATATATATATATATATATATATATATATATATATATATATATATATATATATATATATATATATATTTCAGTAATGCTTCTGGTGCTTATAATTTGGGCCGCATTCAGTTGACAGTGACGTATGGTCCACGGAATAATCTTGTCATTGTAGTACACAGAATTGCGTAAGTATTTATCTTAATTTTTAAGTTAATGTTAAAATTTTCGTTTTAATTATGTTTTAATTTTTAGTGGGGATGTGCCGAATGTCGATTTGACCGAATACTGAATATTCAGCCTATAATGCCCGAATAATATATTATTTTAATATATGATTTGCAGTGGCCAATAGTAGGAAAAGTATTTCATTTACAAGAACCATATGAAAATATTACTAAAACAAGCAGTAAACCTGAAGAAACTGGCTTATGTCATTCCCTCAGTTTTGATAAAAGTGTTTTTGAATAAAGCGCTAAAGAGTCAGAGTTACAATGGGGTAATTAAACTTGTTGTAGAACTTAAAAAAAAAATCAGTGGAAGGAGGACTTAACAATTTGTAAATAATAGATCTTTGTCCATAACTACTTTCTTTGATCCAAGATTCAAACTTTCCAATAAGAATCGGATAATTCAGTAAGAAATGCGATCATTGAAGCATGGCAAGAAATGCAAGAAAATTCAGTTTCTTCAGACTAATCAAAGTACTGGAGGAATTAATGATGTAGATTCCATTTTCATATTTTAATGGACTCTTTTTTAAAGAAATAGCTGCATCAAAATCGTTAAGAACAGAAAGAACTGAAACAAATGGATCTAAAAGAATAAAACATTTTTTGGAAGTGAATTAGTTGAGACTGTAAAGAAGAAAAGGTTGCATATGGTATTACATCAAGAAATTCACAAATGAATGCTTATCTATTATGAGCAGTGAGAACAGTTTCACTCCCTTCAATTGGTTGAAAAATATTGAAAGGAGTATTGTGAGTTTAAGAAAGATTGCATTAAAATAAATTTAAACACCATCATAATCATTGGAAAGTGAAAGACCATACAGTATAGGGGGAAATAAAGGGGCTACAAGAAATAGACTATCCTAAAAAAAAATTTGATTTTTCACTGGTAATGTTCTATCATTTTAACCTTAGTTAGTTTGAATGTTTTTTTTTTTGATTTTTTTTTTTTTTTTTTATCCAAAAGAGAAAATTGTTTGTTAAAGAGTAAAGTTTTGGGCTGTTATTTTACATAAATTTATATTTCTGAAATACAGAAATATTATTATTAATTAATCATACTAATTATTAATATATTTATTATTATCAATTAATGTTTTATATAACCTTTAAATATGTCTACCACCAACTTAATAGCAGTACAGTATAAAAACTAAAAAGTTGCATATATTAATTATAAAGAACAGTGTATAATTTTGGTTATCATAGCTTTCGGTTTATATACATAACTATTTGGATTCCAAACACTAGTAAGAAAACCGAATATTCGGCACATACCAAGTTTTTTAGGTTTATTTATATCACACATTTATGTATGTTAGAAAAGTGAGGTTGATATTAGTTTTATTTAGTGTGTATATATACGAAGGAAAAAAATTTATTTATTTTCCAATGTTAATTTTCAATAAAAGAGGATGTATGTCTATTAAATTGGTTAAAATCTGTATACTGGAATAATTTTAGCATATTACATTGAACACAAACTTAAGAGTTTTGAATGTGCGTTTTTGCTAATCAGAGTTTCCATCACTAATTTTGCTAGAATTACCTTACCTAAATTTATTTACATTATTTTGGGTAGGAATTTGCCACTGGAAGAAGATGGAGAAATACCAGACCCTTATGTGAAACTTTACCTTCTTCCCGATCGCTCAAGGGACAGTAAGCGCAAAACGGATGTGATGAAAGACAATGCTAGTCCAGTTTTTGATGAACGATTCGAGTATAGCGTTGCTCCTAATGAACTCACTCAAAGAACTTTGCAAGTGTCGGTCATCAACAAGAAAGGATTCTTCCATATGCAAAGATCACCTGTACTAGGACAGGTAAAGTTAATTAATGACTTTTAAAGAAATTCTTTGTCTTACTATATCAGATTGCCCAAAATACTTCAAAATTTTGACTTTAAATGTAATTTGATGAAAATTCTTATTAAAATTCCCTCACTAAAACTTTTCAGGAAACAAAATAATAATAATAATGATAATTTTTCAGATTCATATTGACTGTGGTTTTCTTGATCCGTCCGAAGTTACTAATTGGTATGACTTGGCTCCTCCTATCGACGAGGATGAGGACTGAAGGCGTGGGCGTGTGTTTGGCAGGATCGAAGGTTTTCGAAGCAGCTTAAAAAATTTATCCAGATTAGGTTCTATCAAGAAGAGCCTTAGGAAAGGTACTAAATCGTCCAAAGTATATGGAAAATAAGCATCATCCCTATTATTATTATTCTTATTATTATAATTATTATTATTATTATTATTTATTTATTTATTTATTTATTTATTTATTCATTTATTCATTCTATGAAGACCAAAGTAATTTTTTGTATAAGTTTTGAATCTTTTTCTTTAGTATAAGTTTGTTTATATATTTGTTTTTATGAATCTCATTTGAAAAAACTTTAAGTCTTAAAATGTATATTTAGTTTGTAAGTTTTTTTTTTTGTTTTTGTTTTTGTCTGGGTAATTTTAGGTTTAGGTGACTTATTATTATTATTGCTTTGCCATAGGAGACGAGGTCCAATAGAATCTCGCAGTCCCTTTCCTTGTCATTGCTAATTCTTGATAGAATATTTAACCTTCATGTTTGCTCGCCAAATAGCTTATAGCATTTGTCGTCTTATACTAAAAGTATTTTTATTTTTAGTAAAAAAAATATATATTATGTAAGACTGAGACTGAAACTTGCTTCGATGGAAGATTCACTAAGGTCCCAGGCACACGCCAAGTAATTATTTATATATAATATTTTTTTTCTCTCTCTCTCTGCCAAGATGTAACAACATAACTAATGTTATGTATCAACATAACTAATGATCATATTGTAATTTATATTATTGTAACTTTTGAAAAGTGATCCTTATGTAATTGTAAAGGTGCTAAATCAGCTAATTATTCAATTAGGTAATTTAAATTTTAGAATTTAGGCTGTATAGGCAATTATTAATAAAATTTTAAATTATAATTATCATCATCATCATTGTGATGAGTGATTGGCTTTAACCACATTTAATGACTGTTTTTTTTTTTTTTTTTTTTTTTTTAATTTAAAAATATAAAAAATTTATATATATATATATATATATATATATATATATATATATATATATATATATATATATATATATATATATATATATATATATATATATATATATATATATATATATATATATATATATATATATATATATATATATATATATATATATATATATATATATATATATATATATATATATATATATATATATATATATATATATATATATATATATATATATATATATATATATATATATATATATATATATATATATATATATATATAAGCACGCTAAACAATTCTTGATAAAAATGAATTTATCGATTGATCATATTTAAATTGCATAATTATAGTTATATTTTTATTAACTTAATTTTATAAAAGTTTAGAAATTTTTATTTTTATTATTTATAAATTTTAAATAGTTGTTATAAATAAATAGGTATGTTATTATTAAATAATTATATCATTTGTTGTGATAATTTCCTCAATAGAAACTTTTTCTTCTACTTTTTCCTTGTTCTTATGCTTTTTCTTTCTTTTTCTTTCTTTTTCTTTTCTTTTTTTTCATATTTTTTTCTTCTTTTTGTTCGTTTTCTTGTTCTCTTGTTTGTTCGTTTTCTTTTTTTGTTCTTTTGCTTATGTTTTTTCTTGTTTTCTTCTTGCTCTTTTTCTTGTTTCTTGTTTTCTTCTTTTTCTTATTTTTTTTCTTGTTTTTTTTTCTTGTTCTTTTTCTTGTTCATTTTCATTTTTTGTTTTTTTTTTTTTTTTTTTTTTTTTTTTTTTTTTTTTTTTTTTTTTTTTTTTTTTTTTTTTTTTTTTTTTTTTTTTTTTTTTTATTATTATTATTACCACATTATTATTATATTTTTTATTTTATTTTTAAGCATTATATCTAATAATATCCATTGCTAGGTGTTCTTGCCTTATTAAGAGTATTAGTGTTTCGTTTAGCAAGTCAATATACTATTTTTAAAACGCTTAAGAATATAATGGTTAAAATTGATTCAGGTTTTATTTTCCTTTATTTAAATTGTTATATTAGAAATCATTGGTAAATTGCTTTTAAAATGTTATATTAAACCAGATTTTAAAAGTGTATTTTGAAACAGAATTTAGAAGTGTTAATTTAAAGAGAATTAGGATTTTTTTTTTTTTTTTTTTTTGTCGTCTATAATTCTAAATGGTGAAAAATATTATCGAAATTGGCAGTCTAACCAAAGAATAATTTTACCTATAAACCTATAAGAGTTACAAATGTCAGACCTACAAATTCCTTGTAGGCTTCAAATGTATAAAGTCTTCAGTGAAGACAAAAATTTGCCAGAATATTATATATTGATATAATAATAAATAAACCGTGGAGTGAAATTTTATAATTTTAAATCTGCTAAATGAGGATTTGAACCTCTACTTCTAAGCCAGTAAGACAGAATGTTACCTCTGCACAACAACAGTACAGAAGGAAATTGCAGAGAGAGAGAGAGAGAGCTCATGAACAACGCCACACAGACCAACTCAAAGACTCTCTGATTACACTTGGAAACAGACTTGAAATTATAAAACTTCACTCTACGTTATATGTGATTTTGTTACTTATATTGTCTGTAGTTTAAGAGGATAGTGACTGACTTATTTATTGCCTTGTACCCGAGTGCATTATATATATATATATATATATATATATATATATATATATATATATATATTATATATATATATATATTATATTAATATATATATATATATATTTATATAATATATATATATATA
>SEYY01011390.1:7500-20235 GCA_009176605.1 Armadillidium nasatum | reverse complement strand
ACGTACACCACACTGAATGGTTGGGTTCCTCTCATACTGATCAGGTGGGAGGGAGGCCAAATCATTCAGCATTCTTAACGACCTGGAGCAATTGATTAGGGAACCCACACACATTCCAGATCGCCTAACCAATTCTTGAATACACTTGATTTGTGCTTCACACTACTCCTTCTAGATATAAATACACCATTTCCTTCCTATTGGTAACTCTGACCAAATCTTATAGCTCTTAGTTATAATGCTCTCTCTCCAACAACTCCACCATGCCCTAAACGTACTTTCTGGCAGTGGCGGCTCGTCATTATGGGCTCCGGGGCTGCAGCCCCTCCAAATTAAAAATACCAGGCGTAGGATGTTGATATAATATGAAATTTTTGTCAGAGAAAAGTGATTTAAATTCATTTTTTTAACAACTTAATACATAAAAAGTATAAATCATAAAGAAAATAAAAGTAAATGCATTTGGAACTTCAAATTTTTGGGTACGATATTATTTTTCAAGCATTGCCATATTTAAAAAATGGGCTGTAAAATTTTCGCCCAAATAAGACAGATTAGCAACCACGGAATATGTAGCACTTACGACAGTTGCTTAAAGTCTCATCTCGAGGGAGGTTATTTTTTTAATTGTGGAAGAAAAATTACAAGTTTTATGTTTTTTTTTTTCTGTTCGATATATATATATATATATATATATATATCTATAATATAATATATATATATATATATATATATATTATAATATATATATATATATATTATATATATATATATATATATATATATATATATATACATTATGCCAGATGCACTTCTAATACTTAAATATAATATTACAAAAACTATTTAAAGTACATTAAAAAGGCTAACATTTTTGTAATCCTTGCAGAATTTTAAGTAGAATAATTGGGAATAGAAAAAATCTTTTATAATTTTAATACGTACGTAATAATTGTTTTTTTATGCTGAAAGACGTACGTTTGGCAAGTCTGTTTTGTGAGATAAATTTTCCAATTTTGAAGGAAGATAAATTTAGCGATTGAGTAAGAATAGTGTAAAAAAATGTAAAATTTTAAAATTTGGTGTAATATGACAGTATGCTTTAAAACATTATTTATATGAAAGCAATTACAACTCGATGACAACGTCTGAAGCAGAGAGATGTTTCTCGACTTTGAATAGAATAAAAACTATTAAATGTAGTACCATTATTAGCGATTTTTTCATAAGAGAGCGAAATATTTAAAATACCAAATTTCAATGAAAAATAATTGAAAACTTTTCGACATCTAAAAATTCAAGAACTAATCTTATTTTTAAATAATAATATCAGCAAGCTTTCCAAGAACTAATCTTATTTCTAAATAATAATAATAATAATAATAATAATAATAATAGGCCTAAATGAAATGAAAGCTAAATATAATAATACGAATGTCAAAACATTTGCATTGATATATAGATTTTTCCAGTATATCGATATTTCCAGAATAAGTAAGGTACGTTTGAAATTATTGATATATATATATTATATATATATATATATATATATATATATATATATATATATATATATATATATATATATATATATATATATATATATATATATATATATATATATATATATATATATATAAATTTTATAATAATTATTTACATATACATACACACACACACACACTATATATATTATATATTATATATATATATATATATGATATATATATATATTATATATATATATATATATAAACTTGCAGCCTTTGCCAAGTTTAAACGCCCTAAATACTTTCTGGCACTTTAATCGGGCTAATTGGAGGGCAATGCGCCGCTTCTTTGCTAACTATCATTGGAGTGAATCTTGCTTTGTCTCGGGGGATGCTTCTGTCTCTGATGAAAAGGTAGGGGCCGTAATCCTTGACGGGATGGGCAGATTCATTCCATCTTCAACTAAATCTTTTTCTCCTCAAAATTCATGGTTCGATGGCAACTGTTCTCTGTCCTTCGGGAGAGAGACAATGCTTATCGTGAATGGAAAAACTCCTTCTCCTATCACTCTTGCTAATTTTCATTCAGCTCGGAATCGTTGCAGGGATGTTCTTCGACGGACTAAGCGTCCTTTCATAAAAAGAAAGTTCGCTGACCTCCATGGCTCTCCTACTGATAAAAATTTCTGGCCTCTTGTCAAAAATATCTCTAATAACTTCTGTAAATCTGCCTTTCCTCCTCTTATTCGCTCTGATGGTTCTGTAGCTAATACTCCCTTCTGAAAAGGCTAATCTCTTCGGCCTTCTTTTTTCATCTAATTCCACCCTGCTCGATTCTGGCATCCCTCCTCCTACTCCTCTCAGGTGTCCCATGCCTCTACCTGTAATTACTCATGATCGGGTGCATGGGATCCTGAAATCTATGAACGTCAGGAAGGCCAGTGGCCCGGATGGCATTCCCCCTCGTGTTCTGAGGGAGTGTGCTTCCGAGTTAGTGCCTGTTCTCGTTCAGCTCTACTCTCTATGCCTTAATACTAATACTTTTCCTCTATGCTGGAAGCGTGCATTTGTTCAGCCGATTCCGAAGAAAGGTAGCCGCTCTGACCCTTCTAACTATCGACCTATAGCTCTCACTTGTGTTCTATCTAAAATTTTGAAACTCTCCTCAACTCTCATTTCCTGGATCATTTGGAGTCTCATTCTCTTCTCTTCTGATCACCAGTATGGCTTTCGACGCTTGAGGTCAACTGGTGACATACTTTCCTATCTTACTGATCTATGGTCTTCTGCCCTTAGGGACTTCGGGGAGTCTTGTGTGGTTGCGCTTGACATTTTCAAGGCTTTTGACCGGGTATGGCATGCGTCACTGCTCTTTAAGCTTCCTTCCTTTGGGTTTCCTCCTTCCCTTTGCTTACTCTTGTCTAGTTTTCTCTCAGATCGTTCCATTTCGGCACTTGTAGATAGAAAAAAATAGTGAATTTTAAAAATTTGTCTTAAATTGTTTTTTTGATTTTATTGATGCATGAGTAAATAAAAAAAAAATTATAAAATGGATTCTGCCCCCGTAACTCCCTATTCGTTAATGGTAATGAAATATATTCGAAAACTATTAATTTTTAACTATATAATTTTAAAATTGTGTCACAGGTATGAAAACAATATCGCATTAAATTCTGTCATGAAAATGGTATCAATAGGACAAATTAAAAAGGACAAATGGAGGGGGGAACATGGAACAAACAAGAAAGAAAATAAAAATTAAGAATCAAGATTTTCCTTGCTAGGGCAAGACTAAAATCTTCTTCAGGTAACTTAAGGTAACACACTACTACAGTTATGACCAGTTGAATAAAAATTATTCCTCACAAAAAAAAAAAAAAAAAAAAAAAAAAAAAAATAGAAGAAAAAAATGTGAATGTTTAAATAATAAATTTTTATCAAATATTTTAGTCATTTTTTTTTTTTCAAAATTTAACGTTTTCTATTTTCAACAAAAAAAAAAATTCATCGAACAGGAAACAAAAATACTTGAAAATAACCTTTACTTTATCGAAAGCATCTCCTTTAATACATTTCAAGCTTCGCAATAATACTTCAGTAGATTATATACAGAAAACAAAGATTCTAGTAACTCGCCAGTAAGATACTGTTAATTTATTTATGTAACTCAATTCTTTGATTGATTTTCGAGCATTTTTAATCTAACTTTTACTTGCTTTTATGCTTCCAATAGATTATTTATGAAAGATAAAAAGGATTATTCACCTTGATATTGAATGTTCAGTTCCTTGAGCTTTAGTTTCTAAAAATAGGTGTGGTGCTATGCCACGTAACTTAAGACACAAGAATGTTTACACCCAGATATATATATATATATATATATATATATATATATATATATATATATATATATATATATATATATATATATATATATATATATATATATAATGTATATATTAATATTATATTTTATCACAAAATTATATTTAAATTCTGAATCGGAAGAATATGGATTTAGAGAATGAAATGAAGTCTCTATGTCTCTATTCATAAGACCTAGATATATTTTCACGTCTGAAACCATTGAAATTGCCATACTGAAACTTGTACAGAGGTGATAAACTGTGACTTAAAGAATGAGCATAATAAACAAGCAATTAAGAATGAGATCAATGTAAAACTGAAGAACTCTAGTCGCACATCAGCAACATCCATTGATGAAACTCCTCCCCTTTTTTAAAAGCATTTGATGTTCGTGAGACAATTGGCATCAAGTAATTGATGCGAGTGGGGTATCACTGGAGAATTCGGTACTCATTGTATACAGTCCATAGAATGGTGTTTGATTGAAATCCTTTCCTGGGTGTTCAAAAGAACTTTTACATGGCCCCAATAGGGGTTCTAAGCACTCTTCTTCAAGTTTAATATGAATACCGAGTTCCTACAATGATATCGAGGCAGAGAGGTTTAAAATTAATTTCCGATGCCTCTTGTTTTTGGAGGCATCGTGGAAAAGCATGAAAGTCTTCTGTATATTATCTAAAGGCGGCGCTGTTCTTAGAGGTTCAATTCTTGGAGTGGATGATTATATATATATATATATATATATATATATATATATATATATATATATATATATATATATATATATATATATATATATATATATATATATATATATATATATATATATATATATATATAATATGTATTTATAAATTAAAAATTGGAAATTTAAAAGAAGTTCAAAAAAAAAAAAAAAAAAAAAAAAAAAAGACTAAAAGGGGACTTTATTTAAGTTTCTCTCCATTTAAAGATTTCACAAATACATTGCGATCTACATCACACACACACACACACACACACACACACACACACTATATATATATATATATATATATATATATATATATATATATATATATATATATATATATATATATATATATATATATATATATATATATATATATATATATATATATATATATATATATATATATATATATATATATA
This sequence comes from Armadillidium nasatum, assembly GCA_009176605.1. NCBI lineage: Eukaryota > Metazoa > Arthropoda > Malacostraca > Isopoda > Armadillidiidae > Armadillidium > Armadillidium nasatum. Next base: position 15,226 of record SEYY01011390.1, on the reverse strand, counting down.
TATATATATAGGGTTATGCTTTTTTTATAACGTGTTCCTGTGCCATAAAACGATTAACTTTGGTTAAAAAGTAATGAAAAAAGGTGTTAATTTGATTTAGGGTTTGAAAAAGGTTATATCTCAAACCGAAATATCGTTTTCACTTTGGTGAAATCGATCTTTCGTTTGAGGTTGACTTTTTTCAAACTAAATTAAATTAACACCTTCTTTTCACTACTTTTTAACCAAAGTTTATTGATTTATGGCACAGGAACACACGGTTGTGAAATAGTTATAACCCGTATATATATATATATATATATATATATATATATATATATTATATATATATATATATATATATATTATATATATATATATTATATATATATATATATATATTATATGGGGTGGTTCCACTCATAGAGCTATCCTTGAGAAGGTGGAGTCTAGGGCTTTTAGACTTATCAACTCTCCTGCTCTCACTAATTCTCTCCAATCTCTTTCTGTCCGTCGAACTGTTGGGTCACTCTCTCTATATATCGCTATTACAATGGGCACTGCTCTTCTGAACTCTCCCGTCGCATACCTCTCCATTGAGAAGGGTTCGTGCGACTCGCGTTTCTACACAGTCTCATTTTTCTCAATCCAACTCTCTGACCCCAGACATAACCGCTATGCTTTCCCTTTAGAAATGTTTCACTGCACTGTTACGTCCTTTCTCTATTCAAATCTAACCGCTGAATTATACTGCTATGCTTATTTTTACTAACTTTACTCTGCTGGTAACTTTTTAACTCTACAATCCATCCTAAAGTATTCGACTATATCCACTCACTTAATGAAACACATTCTAACGTTATCTCATTTCTAGGAAATCATCATTCTGTGTAGTTCAGATGTTCAACACCATTTATTCATAAAATATATTAGTAGATTTATTCCTCAGGGTTCTGTTTAATGTGATTTCTATCACTATACATATATATATATATATATATATATAATATATATATATATATATATATATATATATATATATATATATATATATATATATATAGAGGAGGACATAGCACCGTCCGAAGAGATGAAAGTGCCCACCACTGGGCTTAACCCGCTGAGTTATAGGGTGAGCTAGACCATTCCGCTTCACTCCGCTGACCTTTGGTTCGTTCTTTTTCGAGTTTCACCTTCTCAGAGGGTCTCCAGTGTACCCTCTTTCCACATATGAGTGTCTATGCTCCTACAACTCCCACCCTTCCCCTCCTTTCATACGTTTCCACAAATTTACAAGAGCTTACATCGCAAGAACAGCCCGCCCCTTTGGAGAGGAAACGTTTCTGGCATTTTGGTACCACTAACTGGACTGACTTGCGGTTTTACTTTTCTGATTTCCCATGGAATGATTACTGTTTCCGTGGGAAAAGTCCATCGGAAAGTGCTGTGCGCATAACCGAAGTGATTCTCTTTGGCATGGAGGCCTACATTCCACATTCTTTCCCTTCTACTAAGCCTCACAAACCTTGGTTTAACTCTTTTTGTTCTGGTGCTATCAGCGCAGAGATGCTGCCTTCTGGGATTACCTTCGTCTTCAAACTCCTCAAACTTATGCAACTTTCGAATCATGGAAAGTCTATTCGCCGTAACAACAAAACCTCTTTTCTTCGTAGAAAATGCAACAATCTTTCTAATTCTTCTTCCTCACGCTCTATCTGACACTTTGCAAAAGATGTCAACTCTAACTTTGCTTCTTCCTCTTTCCCTCCTCTCGTATCTTCTGACGGTATAACTGCCGTTTTGCTTTCCTATAAAGCTGAATTCTTCGCTCAAACTTTTCTCTCAAATTCTACCATAGACGATTCCGAAGCTGTTCCTACTCTTCAGGCCCCTCCAAATTATTTATGACTAAAATTGCAATTTTTTCCAAAGATATCATTTCTGATCTCTCTGAGCTTAACACTAAGAAGGCGTAGGGTTCTGATGGCACCTCTCCTGTGGTTCCCAAAACTTGTGCTTCCGAGCTGCACCCTACCTGGGTAAACTACCTTTCTACTTCAACTTTCCCTTCTTTCTGGAAACGTGCGCACATTCAACATGTGCCGAAAAATGGGATCCTTCTCAACAGTCTAATTTCTTTCTTATTTTTTTTTAACCTCCGTTCATCCTTTCTAAAGTTTTTAAATCTATCCTTAATTAACAGGAAGATTTGGAAACATCTCAATTCTTTTAAACTTATCTCTGATCTCCAATATGGCTTTCTTAAAACATGCTCTACTGGTGATCTTTTTTCCATTCACTCAGACTCTTGGTCCTCCTCCCTACGGCATTTCGGTGAATCTTTTGCTGTTGCGCTAGGCATATCGAAAGCTTTCGATAGAGTCTGGCACAAAGCTTTTCTTTCCAAATTTCCTTCTTTCGGAACTTATCTTTCACTCTGTGACTTCCTCTCTCATTTCCTTTCCGGTGGTTCTATAGCAGCTGTTGTAGACGGTCACCGATCGTCCTTTAAATCTATTAATAGTGTTCTTCTTCAAGGATCTGTCATATCCCCAACACTTTCTTTACTTTTTTTAATGACCTTCTCTCTATTAGTTTTTTTTTTTTTTTTTTTTTTTTTTAAAAGTTCACATCTCACGGGCATTGCCCTATTCGAGGAGAGGAACTTTCTAGGTAGTATATACCTAGGATCCCGAAGTGGGATCGAACCGGCGCCCTCAAGCACGTGAGTCAATCACCCTACCTATCTCCTATCCACTCCTATGTTGATGACAACACGCTTCATTACTTGTTTCAATTTGAAAGGAGTAATGCAATACCTACACACCTTCTTATTTTTATTTATTACCACTCCCAGGTAATTGACGCATGGAGGATGGATTTGGAGCAACTGACCTCTGATCTAGGTCTTATTTCAAATTGGGATGGAGAAAATGACTCAAAAACTCAGTTCCTCCATCTCTCTACTCGACACAACCTTCCACAGAACTATGAAATCTTTGAAAACACTGAACACAAAGCTGCATTACTTCTTAATATTCTAAGAGTTTCTTTTTCACCTGATCTTTCTTGGAAAGCTCCGAGTTGCTTTCAGAATATCTTCACTTCATCCCAGCTACTTGCTATTTATAGGAGTGCTGTTCGCTCCTGTTTGGAGTACGTATCAAAAATCTGGGGTGGTTTCACTCATGCAACTCTCCTTGAAAAGGTGGAAGTCTAGGAATTTTCGTCTTATCAATTCTCTCTCTCTCTCTCTCTCTCTCTCTCTCTCTCTATATATATATATATATATAATAATATATATATATATATATATATATATTATATATATATATATATATATATTATATATATTATATATATATATATATATATATATATATATATATATATATATATATATATATATATATATATATATATATATATATATATATATATATATATATATATATATATATATATATATATATATATATATATATATATATATATATATATATATATATATATATATATATATATATATATAGGGTGGTTAAATTTTAAGGGCCGATGTTGATTTTGAATACAACACAAATTACTTTACATTGTGTATCTTTCCATGGTTCAAATTGAGTAAGTCTGAAATTGAAAAAGGTCAAATGAAATGCAGTAAAAAACTTGACGTTTAGGTGTGGTTCACATTCAACATCGGCCCATACAATTTAACCACCCTTTATTAAACTAATAGGGTGGTTAAATTTTAAGGGCCGATGTTGATTTTGAATAAAACACAAATTACTTTACATTGTGTATCTTTCCATGGTTCAAATTGAGTAAGTCTGAAATTGAAAAAAGTCAAATGAAATGCAGTAAAAAACTTGATGTTTAGGTGTGGTTCACATTCAACATCGGCCCATACAATATATATATATACCATCGCTATTACAATACCTCCTCCATTAAAAAGAGCTCGTGTGACACGCCTTTCTACACGGCCTCATCCATTCTCTGTCTTACTCTCTGACTCCAGACTTAACTGATTTGCTCAATCTTATTAGATTCTACTGAAACACACTCCCTTTATTTATTTTCCCAACTTTCTATGACTTACATACCTTCAAACGCCGAGTATTGCAACATGTCAGCCTTTAACTTGATCAGATTCCCGGTTTTTTTCCCTAACTCTGGTGGAAATTTTAGTAGGCCTTTGGTCTTTGCCCACCAGAGGTGATATATATATATATATATATATATATATATATATATATATATATATATATATATATATATATATATATATATATATATATATATATATATATATATATATATATATATATATATATATATTTTATATAATTTTATTATTAATTATAATAATAATAATAAATTATTATTATTATTTTCATTATTACTATTATTATTTAATTATTTATTAATAATATTAATTATTATTACTACTGTTACTATTATCAGTATTATAATTTATTAATATTATTATTTTCATTATTACTATTATTATTACTATTTCTTAATTTTTTTTTATACCTACAACCTTTTCCACAATCGCGGGTGGTGTCAACCGCAGGCCACATCTATCCAAACACCTACCCTTTCACCACTCTTTCCCATTCATTCCTATTCTCTGTCAACCGCACACCCTCCTCCCAATTCATCCCTCTATCACTTAACAGCTCCTTGACATTTCTCATCCAACTTCCCCTCGGTCTTCCAATATCTCTCCCGCCCTCAACTTCTGAAACAAATACCTTTTTATCCATTTTCTCTTCATTCATCCTATAAACATGTCCAGACCATCTTTGCATACTTGTTCAGCTCTCACCACAATACTCTTTCTCCATCCATACATTTCCTTTATTCTAACATTCCTGACTCTATCTCTTCTACCAACTCCACAAACCGCTCTCAGACCTTTCATTTCGAAAACTTCTATTTTTTCCCTTTTCCTAGCGTTCAAACTCCATACTTCACTCCCATACATAACTACCGGTATACAACATCCCTCAAACATTCTCACCTTCAGATTCTTTGGTAATCTTCCTCTACCAAAAATATCCCTCAAACTACCCAACACCTTCTCCCCTTCCCTTATTCTATGACCAACTTCATCACCCATACTAACATCAGCCTCTCCAAAAATCACCCCAGATACTTAAATAAATCGACTAAGCTCCAATCTCTCTCAACCCGCTTTAATTTGTAAATCATCTCCCTCATCCACACACCTCTCCCCTCATTTATTAATAATGTTTATTATTATATTACTACCAATTATTATTATCAATTTTATTATATTATAAATATTAATATTATCATTACTAATTTATTATTTTATTATTTTTTATTATTCATATTAATTATGTATTAATATTAATTATTACTTATTATTATTAATTATTAATTATTATATTATTATTATTATTATTATTATTATTATTATTATTATTATTATTATTATTATTATATTATTATTATTATTATTATTAATTATTAATTATTTAATAATATAAACTATTATTATTATTTTAATTATTTAATATTATTAATCATTATTATTATTAGTATTTAATTATATATTAATATTATTATTTATTACTACTATTACTATCATTATTAATTATTTTTAATTTATTACCTTTTTATTATATTTATTAATATTATATTATTATTAATTATTTATTAATAATATCATATATTATATTATATTATTTTTATTATTATTATTATTATTATTATTATTATTATTATTATTATCATTATCATTAGTTATTATTATTATTAAAAATGGGGTAAAATCTTCAAATTCTTTTAGTTTATTAATTAATAACTCCGTCTAAGTTTTTATTTATTTATTTTTTATCTCGAATTCTTTTTTAAAAATATTTAAAGATTTTTTCGAAAATAAGAAGAAAAAATATTTTGTTAAAAGAGGATTTCAAATTTACTTAAATTCTTTTCTTGTAAAATAAATAGATTAATAACAGGTATTTTGAGAGAGAGAGAGAGAGAGAGAGAGAGAGAGAGAGAGAGAGAGAGAGAGAGAGAGAGAGAGAGAGAGAGAGAGAGAGAGAGAGAGAGAGGAGACTGTATATGTGTGTGTGAATGAGACTGAATGAGTGAGCGAGATGGATTATGAGAGTGGATGAGAGTTGGTGAACGAATAAGTGAGTGAGTGAGTGAGAGTTACATTAGAAAGTGTTTGTGTGTGGGTGAGTAGATAGTATATATATATATATATATATATATATATATATATATATATATATATATATATATATATATATATATATATATATATATATATATATATATATATATATATATATATATATATAATTGAAATTGTTCATATTTTCAAGGTATCGTAACAGAAGAGTTAAAGTTACTATCTTTATTCCCCCTTTCTCACTTCCTCTCGAAATTTCCTCGACAGAAAAACGAAAAATACTGTGTAGAAAGACGTGTTTCACTAGCCTGTTTCATTGATGGAGGTATGCGACTGTAGAGTTCAAAAGAGTAGTACTGGTTGTAATGAGCGGTAGTGTGGAGAGTAACTCAGAAATTTGACGTACACAAAGAGATTGGAGAGAATTAGTGTGAGACACTGCATCTTTTCAAGAACATCATGAGTGGGACCACCCCAGATGTGCGAAGCTTACTCCATACAGTGAAAACAAGAACAACTGTGAAAAGTAAAAAAATTTCTAAGGAGCCCCAGAACATTAAACATCATAGAAGCTTGTTTTCAAAGAGAAGTATTGTAATTCTTCAAAGAAAGATTACGAGAAAAAGAAATAGCGAAGAATATTTAAGGACAGACGAAAAGTCTGAATGACGATGTCAGAATTGCATTGAACATTGTATCAAGTATAGAAAGATGGAGGATCAGAGTTTTGGTGACTGAAAATTCACATATTTTCTCTCCCCTCTGAGAGAAGACTAAAGGTTGACTACTCCAGGGTCACTCTCCTAGCGTTAATTAATTGCTGCTGATTATATATATATATATATATATATATATATATATATATATATATATATATATATATATATATATATATATATATATATATATATATATATATATATATATATATATAATATATATATATATATTGGGTGGCTGCTCAAACTTAAATTAAATTCCAGTTTCATACAATTATGATAATTCGGACGAAAATGGGTGGAGTTTCCTACAAAAAAGAACGATACTGGATTTCGTACAGTCCAAAATAGTTAGTCTTTATTAAAGACTTAGGCTTACAGTAATTAATTTATATTAAAAATTGAATTTATATACTTTGGATCTTGTCAGCAGTTTACTTTAAACATATCTGTAAATCTTATACTTAGCAAAATTTACCTGTAGTTAAGAAGTATAATAGAAAAAGGCCTTTAAATTTACTGAAAATTAGTGAAGTTATTTTTCGATACACAAACGTTCTATTGACTTATACACAGAATCTACGCTCCAAATAACTCACCAAACGCCCAAGCGCATTAATAACTTTTAAAAATATTCCTTATTTATTATGTAAACTATTTTAATTATGTGAAGCTACTTTTGGCTTGTCAGAACGTTCCAAAGATTTATGCACAGAATACATGCTCTAAATAACTTATTAAACGCCTAAACGCATTAATATCTTCGTAATATATCTTAAAGCTTTCAGACTTGTAATCTCAAATTTTCATGAATATAAATTGCGAATATAATAAATGCAAAATTCATTATTATATT
>SEYY01011389.1:37500-45906 GCA_009176605.1 Armadillidium nasatum | reverse complement strand
CACTTTCCAATAATAGTCACAACTACCTATGAATTAGATAAGAAATATCGAAGACCTAAATGTTGTGTAGAGAATAAAGATTGGGAAGGGTATAAATCTTCCTTGAAGTTGCCTGATGTTGATCCTCATTTAACTGTAGATCAAAACAATAGTGCTTTGATCACATCTATATTGACAACAGCAGGAAAATTTTTTAAAACCTCATTAAAAAATGTTAATGTAATGAAATGTAATTCTTGGTGGACATATGACTGTAAAATTGCAATTACAGAGAAAAATTGGTATTATCTTCATTTTCAGAAAAATCTTATATATGAGAATCTTATAAAGTATAGATGTGAAAAGGCAAAAGCAAGGTATATTGTCAAAAGCAAAAAAAAAGTATAAGCAAAGTTTTTTATATTCTATTAATCGAAATTCATCATTAACACAAGTATGGAATAAGGCAAAATTTCTGAAAAGTTCTAGTATAAGCTATAGTCCAAAAATTGGGTTGTTGTTGGAAATAAAATTGAGCAGGATCCTCAGGTAGTTAGTGATATTCTTGTACAGTCTTTTGCTCAGATTAGTAGTATAGAATCTTATGAGGAAGATTTTTTGAAATATAAAACTAATAAAGAAAAAACTTATTTGAACTTCAAAACACCCCATATGTATGGGTATAATGGGCGTTTTACTTTGGAAGAATTGAACTGTGTTTTAACACAAATTAAAAGAAATTCTTCAGCTGGAAAGGATATTATTATTTATCCTTTTCTTCAACATCTAAACCAGCATAATAAATAAAAATTATTACATTTTTTAATTATATTTGGGAGGGAGGATTCTTTCCTGATGACTGGAGATTATCTCTTTTAATACCTATATTAAAAGCCAATAAAATAGTCTCTGACCCCAAGTCCTATAGACCCATAGCTTTGACAAGTTGCTTATGTAAGGTGTTGCAAAGAATGATTCTTAAACGATTGTTGACTTATCTACATGATGAAAATGTTATAAATAAAAATCAGAGTGGGTTTCCGAAAAATTTCTCAACAATGGATAATCTTATCAGATTAGAGGGAGATATTAGAGAAACATTTATAAGAGATGAATACTTAACTACTATATTTTTGGATATAGAAAAGGCATATGACAAAACATGGATATATGAAATTTTGTTAAAACTACACAATATTGGATTGAGAGGCAATCTGCCAATATTTATTGAGAATTTTTTAACAAAAAGAAAGATACAAGTAATTGTGGAGGATAAATATTCTGAAGTATTTGAAGTGGAGTGTGGAATTCCTCAAGGCAGTGTGTTGAGTCCTGTTTTATTCTCGCTATTTATAAATGATGTATTGGACATAAAACCTCAAGGAGTGCAATTTTCTATATATGCTGATGATGTGGCTATGTGGTATCGACATAAAAACCAAGAAACATCTAATGTAGTGATGCAGCATACTTTGAATGACATATCAAACTGGCCTAGGAGATGGGGAGTAACTTTCTCAGCAACAAAGTCTGTGGCAATGGTATTTACACATAAGAAAGTGGATGGAAATGTAGTCCTAAATCTAAATAATCAAAATATACAGTTTAAAAATAATCATAAACTTTTTAGGTTTAATTTTTGATAGAAGGTTGACATGGAGAGCACATATTAATCAAATCAAATCAAGATGTGAAAAAGTAATACCTCTTCTAAAATATATTGGGGGTAAAAGGTATGGATGTGATAGAAAGTTATTGTTATACTTATATAGAACACTAATAAGAACAAAAATTGATTAGGGTTGTTTTATTTACAATACTCTTTCGCGGGAATTATCTCAAATACTCAATAGAATACAGTATCAGTCCATCAGGATAGCCATTGGTGCATTAAAGAGTAGTATTGTGGAGCATCTGGAGGTTGAAGCATATATTATGCCATTGCATATAAGAAGGAATAGATTGGGGCTAGGTTATATTCTGAGTAGATTGTCAAAAATTGAACATCCTGTTAGATTGTTGTATGAAGAATTTTTTCATTATAATTTTTATAAGCAGAGAGGCCTACCACTGCCTTGTATTGGTAGATTGAAAAGTCAATTGAAGAATCCCATTTACCATTGGATAAATTATCCAACATTTTCATATTTTTGAGAAAAGCAAAGAATGTTGTTGTTGATTTGGGGCTTCTTAAATGGTCAAAAAATTATTTCAATGGTCAAATTAAATTATTTCAATGGTCAAAAAATTATTTCAAGAAAAAATTGATACATTGAAAGCTAGTAAATATTATATCTGTTTTACAGATGGCTCAAAGGATTGTGAGAATACAGGTAGTGCTGTGTTGTATGATGAAGTAATGATGCAGTTTTTGTTACCTAATTATAGCTCAATATTTACTGCAGAAACTTATGCAATATATAATGCCTTACATCATTTACTGTCTAAACCACATTTCCAGTTAGGAATATTTATTGATTCCTTATCCGAAATTAAAGCAATTAGAGAAGACTACGCAAAACATTTTATAATACAAAAAATACATAGTATATTACATCAATTAAATAATAGAGACATCGTTATAATATGGATCCCTAGTCATGTAGGAATAATCTTACATGACAGAGTGGATGAAGCACTAAACTGTCTTCAATACAAGGGCTTCCTGTAGAGTTGGGATATTCTGAAGATGAATTTAAAAACTTGTGTTCAAGAATTTGTTATAGAGAGTAACAGGGAAAATGGAATTATTGTAGGGGCTTGCTACCGCAAATAAGCCTCTGATTCAGGATTGGAGTTATACTTATAATAATATGACAAGAATGGAGCAAGTAGTTCTGACTAGACTGAGATTGGATGTTATTCTTATTAATAATCAGCATTACTATGATGAAGTCCACCTCCAAAATGCAGTTTTTGTAATATAAATTTAACATTGGAACATATTTATATTCTGTCCATTGTATAATAAACAGAAAATTATTAAAGGACATGAGCAGAAGGCTTGCAATTCCATATGACATTCCACAATTTTGTCCTCTTGTTTCCTGGGGAAATCATTATTACTTTCTTAAAAGAAGCTATTATATACTCTGATTTAAGGTGAAAATAAAATAAATATTTTCCTACTATTAAAATAATTAAATTGAAATAATTTAAAAATGGTCTTTTGACATAACATAGAAGTTGACTATTGACAGAATTTTGAAGCCGTCTTTTGACGGGATTTTGAAGCCTGCCTTTTGGCGGGATTTAGAAGCCTGTCTTTTGATGGGATTTTGAAGCCTGTCTTTTGACAGAATTTTGAGGCCTGTGATGGGATTTTGAGAGAATTTGAGAGGATTTTGACAATTTTGAAGTGTGTCTTTTGACAGAACAGATGAAGAAAGATATAAATAAATGAAATAAAGAAAATAAGATAGTGATGGTAAAAATGGTTTGGTTTGGAAGTGGAAATAGTGATAATTTAATAATTAAAGGAAGCACCAGCATATGATTTTTGTAATTGCATTGCTGGAAAAGATTCCTTTCCAAAATCTTTCCACTTCTTCTTTGGGAGGAGGGTTTGATACTTTGATGGAATTATTTCGTAGTTCTTTGTAGAACCTTCCCTGATCCACCTTAACATTTGATTTTGCTTCTTCTCTTTCTTCTCATATCTTTTAATTTTATTATCCTTTTATTATTAACAACTTTCTGCTTGTCATGCCCCGTTATATTTAGTTGTTTTCCATTGTATTTTCTTTTCGTAATATATTTTTTAATTCTTCTCATGGTTTGTTTTGATGTTTTCACACCACGTAGATATCTATTATTGATACCTCTTCTCTTAGTTTTCTTACTTCCCTCTTACCTATATTTCCACGGTGGTATTTTTTCTTAACTTTTCCTCTTTTTTTTTCTTTCTTTTAATTTTGCATGCGTAAGCATATGTCTTTCTAAGCTTCCTTTGTAATTACATTCATAAGAGCAGTGAGAACATTAAATAATTTTACTTTTTGCATGTGTCACATGTGTGTTTTTTTACTTTCCTTCTGATTACTTCATGGAGCAATTGGAACATTTATACAACTTAACATTTGCGTGTGTCAGCATTGTGCTTGTAGGTTTCCTTTGTGATTACACTCATATGACAGTCAGAACTTTAAATAATTTACATTTGGTGTGCGTCAGCATGTGAGATAGTAAATGTCCTTTCTGATTACATTCATAAGAACAATCAGAACATTTAAATAATTTTACACTTGAGTGTGTAAGCATATGTGTTTTTAAAGTTTGCCTTGATTACATTCATAGGGGCAGTGGAACATTTAAATAATTTGATTTGTGTGTGTAAGCATGTGTGTCTGTAGGTTTCCCTTTTGACTACATTCATGGGAGCACACAGAACATTTAAATAATTTTATATTTGTGTGTGTAAGCGTGTTTACTAAGCTTATTTTCTGATTGCATTTATAGGGGCAATCAGAACATTTAAATATTTACATTTGTGTGTAAAGCATGTGCCTTTTTAAGCTTTCTTTCCGATTACACACATAGGAAAATTAGAACATTTAAATAATTTTACATCTGAGTGTGTAAGCATGTGATGTTTTAAGTTCTTTCTGATTACATTCATAAGAGCAGGAGAACATTTAAATAATTTTACATTTGTGAGAAAGCATTGCGTTTTTAATTGTCCTTTTGATTACATTCATAGGAGCAGTCACAACATTTAAATAATTTTACATCTGCGTGTGTACGCATGTGTATTTTTAAGTTACCTTTCCAATTACATTCATAGGAGCAGTGAGAACATTTATACAATTTCACATTGCTGTGAACGAGGAGATGATTTTTAAATACTGATTTAAAATTGCATTCAAAAGTGCAAAGATCACATTTAAATTTTCTTTTGCTGACTTTTTCTGTCTTCGACTCACATCCGGAATCGAGGGTCTGTCGATGATTCTTTTTAATACTTTGTTGAGTCGTTGATGCCCTTCGAGATCTGCTTTTTAAAGTACTTTCCACGTTGGAACCCGTCTCTCCATTAGCAGCAATGACAGGAGGACTCTGTTTAAAACAATAAATCAACCTTTAAAATAATTCAAATACTTTTATTTAATTTTAAATGTAAAAAATTTTTTTAAAATTTACAAATTCTAAAATTATAGTTAATAAAAACTTCTATTATGAAAGTTGTTACTCTACTGAATTAATAAGATGAAATAAGATGAAAATCAATAAATTAAATGTAACTTTTTGTTAATTATTAAAATTAATTTCAAATAAAAAGAAAATTTAATGAAAACTTAAGTTAATATTTCCCTAAGGAGGGGTAGGGGGGGGGACTCTTCATCCAGATTTTAGTACTAACAAAACATAATAAAAATACATCTACTTCTTCATTCCAAAGAAAATAAAATGAATCTTTTGATACTGTTCAAGTTGTGTCATACTTATATTACCATCAAATTGAGGGGCAAAAGTATATATATATATATATATAATATATATAATATATATTATATATAATATATTAATATATATATATATATATATATTAATATATATAAATGTAAGTTGTTATAACTTTTTAACCACCCTGTGTTCCTTTGATATAAATCCATGAACTTTGATTAGAAAGTAATGAAAAAAAGGTTTTAATTTGATTTAGTGCTTGAAAAAGGGGTCACCACCGAACAGAAATATCAATTTCACTATATATATATACTATATATATCAAAATATTTCACAAGCATTATTTTCAAACTCGAATGATGTAATTGGATAGTTAGTAATTTATATTTGAAGTTTTATTTATAGCATAACATACATAATTAATTATTATAAAAATTACATTAATAGCAGTACGAATATCTATTTAAAGAAAAGGTCTGCAAGATATTTATCATAATGACAACATAATATTACTAATTATTAGGTTTTGTTTTTAAAATGCGGCTGATACTCGATCTGCTGACACCGGTTGTAGCAGACAACCGTCGTATACCTTTCTTGGGACTCCGTGTAAGCGCGGAGAGTACCCTACATGTTGTACCTTCATTGCTGGTAGTACGTCTGCTTCAGTTTTTCGCCTGGTCTGTAACAGGTCCTGATTTTTTAAACTTTATTATGGGTTTTACCACAGTGTTGTGTGTTGAAGTTTAAAGTTTCTCCTTCTTTTTAAGGATGACAGAAAGATCTTGAAGATCTTGATTCTATTCGATTCCGGAGGTTGATGATGATTTACGTTCCAAGTGCATACTTCTTGCTTTTGAATGGAGGATAGTTTTGGAACTCTCAGTCTTCCCAGTTGTATACCCAACCTGTCCTTTACTTTCGTTCCTCAGTTGATATGATCCTTAAAGTCTTAGACTCTATCATTTCAAGGAGAGATGTAAGAGTAAACCATCCCAGATATGTGAAGCATACTCCATACAGGTAACACAACTATAAAGAACAAGCAACTGATTTGAGTGAAAAAATTTCAAAGTCGCCTCAGAACACCCAACATCTTGTTTAGAAATAGAAGTAAAGTGTAAATTCTAAGAAAGATCACGATAAAAAGAAATACTGAGAATATTACAGACTGACGAAGGTTTGAGCTTCGTGTTTTCGAAAATGTCATAGTTGTAGTTGTGCGGAAGGTTGTGTCGAGAAGAGAGAGATGGAGGAACTAAGTTTTTGAGACATTGAAAACAACCTTGCTTTCTCTGCCCCCAATTTTAAATATGACTAAGATCAGAATTTAGTTGTTTCAAGGCCACCATTCTAACAAATTTAACTGCCATTAACATATGAATGGATAGGTGATTAAGCAATTGAGAGGTCTTTAATGAAAAGTAGAAAAAGAGTTGGAGATAGGACAGATCCCTGAAGAACACCACTATTAATAGGTTTGAAGGAAAAAATGATCTCCTACAACAGCTGCTATAGAACGATCGAAAAGGAAATTAGTGAGGATTCCGAAAGAGGATAGTTTAAAAATCAAAGCTTTGTGTAACACTCTATCGAAAGCTTTTGATATGTCTAGAGCGACAGCAAAAGATTCAGTGAAATGGTATGGTAGTTGAAGGGTTGAGAGGGTTCCCCCCCTTTTTTGGCACAGGCTGAATGATAGCAAGTTTTCAAGAAGAAGGGAAACTTTGAGTAGAAAGACAGAGGAAATAGTTTACCAAGGCAAGGTGCAAGCTAAAATGCACAAGTTTTGGGAACCACAGGATGGATACCATCAGGATCATACGCCTTCTTAGTATTAAGTTTAGAGAGAGAAGAAATGATGTCTTCAGAAGAAATCACAATTTTAGGTATAAATGACTTGATAGGGTTGGAGGAGGAGGTATAATTCTGAAATCATCTAAAGTTGGGTAAGAGGCAAAAAAATTTTTTATCAAAGAGTTCAGTTTTAGAAGGTAAAACAGTAGTTGTGCTGAAAGAAGATACTACAGGAGAGAAAGAGGAGGAAGCAAAGTTAGAGTTGACATTTTTTGCACAATTCCAGCAAGAGTAAAAAGAAGCCAGAAAAATTATTGTATTTTGGACTGAGAAATGAGTTTTGGTGTTATGAAGATTTTGAATGAGAGAATTAATGAATAGTTTCTGGAAGACGATGGTAATCCCTGAAGGCTGCTTCTCTGCGGCAAAATAGAATAGTTAAACCACGGTTTGTAAGGCTTAGTAGAAGGAAAAAATTGTACGTCTCCATGGTATGCACTCAGCACACTCCGACCAATCTCGGAAACGATAATATAAACATCCACAGGATCAAAAACGTTTTCCTTTATGAGTTTTCTTTGAAGAATAAAAGACAGAAGATACAGATATAAGATGATCGAAAGAACCCAGAAAAGAATAGTTTAAAAAAGGTCTAGAATGTTGGGTCATCTCCAGAAGACAAGGGATACGAGCAGGGAGCTGAACAACTACTTAAAGTCGTTTTGGATGAAGAAAGGAAGGTACATTCACTGGCTGTATTATGAGAACTAGAAGAAAGTAATTGACTGTGGTGAACACTGAGATCACCTAATATGATGATTTCTGAGAAAGAAGAAGAGATAATGTGCTCTATTTTTGAGTTTAGATATTCAAAGAATTAGTATAGTCAATAGAATTAGGAAAGAAATAAACAGAACAAACTAATGGCAAGATAGTTTAATCCAAAAGTGGAAAATTCAGAGAACTGCAAATCAGAGACATAAACAATATCGTTGCATACATATGCACAACAATCATCTTTGGTTGAAAATTGAAGTTAGAGACAGTAGAAGGAAACAGAAAATAGCTTGCTATCAGAATGCTCAAGCACCTGAGTTTCGGTTAAGAATAAGAGGCGAGGTCTAGAAAAGAGGGGTGTGCCACAAAGTGAATTAGATAAAAACTGCAATGTTGCAGAAATTAATGAAGAAATAGACCTTGTACTACACAAGTCTGTAAAGTCTTGGT
>SEYY01011389.1:0-35000 GCA_009176605.1 Armadillidium nasatum | reverse complement strand
CTTGCTTACATTTTATTAAGATTAAATAATGTAGAAAAAGAGTAAGAAAATACCCTCCTATCTTCTTACGATGTACAGTCGTCAACAGAAGTTCGTTCCTATTAAGCTGGAAATAAATATTTATATAAAATGGAAATCATTTCATAAAAGCTCAATTTTGAATAAAAATAAAATAAAAACATTGAGAAGGGCTTAATTGAACTGTGATTGGCTGAACCTGAGATAATCTCCATTTTATATAAATATTTATTTCCAGCTTAATAGGAACGAACTTCTGTTGACGACTGTACCTATTCTATGTCTTAATTCTATTAAAGAAAAAAAGGAAAAAATTTTTTTTCAAAAATTATCAATTTGCCTCGTCTTCCACATTTGTTTAAATGATACTCAATGGAAAATTAATGAATCTTTTTATTCTTAGATTATAAATGGAATTCAGTAGTGAACATTGCGAACTCTTAAATTATTTCGTAAAAGCATTCAATGTTTCCAATTTAAATATTACAAAATTTCTCTTTTATGTAACAAAAAGTAGGTTACTCAGAGTTTATTAAGATAGCATTGAATAGTTTGTTCTTGAAAAAAAGGTGAATAATCATTATATATATATATATATATATATATATATATATATAATATATATATATATATATATATATATATATATATATATATATATATATATATATATATATATATATATATATATATATATATATATATATATATATATATATTATATATATTTTAGGGATGGAGTGATACCAAAAATTTAACCGATACCTGATACAGATTACCGATACGATATCACTACAATTTAGTGATACCAATTTCTTTATTGAACTCTTGAAGGTTGAAACAAGGTTAAAATATTCAATGATCATAAAAATTTAGGTTTTCAGCTATTCGTAATATCTAGTTATTTTGAAGTCACGTTACTAAACAAAACTATTGATAGGTGATATAGAGTTGGTGCCACCAAGACTTTACAGCCAACTTGTCCATGTACAAGGTCTATTTTCTTCATTAATTTCTGCAACATTTGCAGTTTTCAATCCAATTTGCACTTTGTGGCACACCCCCCTGTCTTTCTAGACCTCGCCTCTTATTCTTAACCGAAACTCAGGTGCTTGAGCATTCTGATAGCAAGCCAGTTTCTGTTTCCTTCTACTGTCTCTTATCTTCAATTTTCAACCAAAGATGATTGTTGCTCTTATGTATGCAACGATTTTGTTTATGTCTCTGATTTGCAGTTCTCTGAATTTTCCACTTTTGGATTAAACTATCTTGCCATTAGTTTGTTCTGTTTATTTCTTTCCTAATTCTATTGACTATACTAATTCTTTGAATATCTAAACTCAAAAATAGAGCACATTCTCTCTTCTTCCTTCTCAGAAATCATCATATTAGGTGATCTCAGTGTTCACCACAGTCAATTACTTTCTTCTAGTTCTCATAATACAACCAGTGAATGTACCTTCCTGTTCTTCATCCAAAACGACTTTAAGTAGTTGGTTCAGCTCCTTTTTTAGATGAACTTCTAGACCTTTTTTAAACTATTCTTTTCTGGGTTCTTTCGATCATCTTATATCTGTTTCTTCTGTCTTTTCAAGTCTTCCTCAAGAAAAACACTCATATTAAGAGAAAACGTTTTTGATATTTTGATTTCCTGTGGAATGATTATCGTTTCCATGGGATTGGTCTCTCGGATGTGCTGAGTGCATTACCATGGAGACGTACAATCTATAATCTTTTCCTTCTACTAAGCCTTACAAACCGTGGTTTAACTATTCTATTTGCCGCAGAGATGCAGCCTTCAGGAATTACCATCGTCTTCAAACTTTAGAAACTCATTCAATTAATATTTCATCCCAGAATCATTCAAAATTTGTTCTTCATAACACCACAAACTCATTTCTCAGTCCAAAATACAATAATTTTTCTGGCTGCTCTTTCTTATGCTCCTGCTGGAATTGTGCAAAAAATGTCAACTCTAACTTTGCTTCCTCCTCTTTCTCTCCTGTAGTATCTTCTTTCAGCACAACTACTGTTTTACCTTCTAAAACTGAACTCTTTGATAAAAAAAAATTTTGCCGCTTACCCAACTTTAGATGATTTCAGAATTATACCTCCTCCTCCAACCCTATCAAGTCATTTATACCTAAAATTGTGATTTCTTCTAAAGACATCATTTCTTCTCTCTCTAAACTTAATACTAAGAAGGCGTATGATCCTGATGGTATCCATCCTGTGGTTCCCAAAACTTGTGCATTTTAGCTTGCACCTTGCCTTGGTAAACTATTTCCTCTGTCTTTCTACTCAAAGTTTCCCTTCCTCTTGAAAACTTGCTATCATTCAGCCTTTGCCAAAAAAGGGGGGGACCCCTCTCAACCCTTCAACTACCATACCATTTCACTGAATCTTTTGCTGTCGCTCTAGACATATCGAAAGCTTTCGATATAGTGTTGCACAAAGCTTTGATTTTTAAGCTATCCTCTTTCGGAATCCTCATTCCTCACTAATTTCCTTTTCGATCGTTCTATAGCAGCTGTTGTAGGAGACCATTTTTTCCTTCAAACCTATTAATAGTGGTGTTCTTCAGGGATCTGTCCTATCTCCAACTCTTTTTCTACTTTTCATTAAAGACCTCTCAATTGCTTAATCACCTATCCATTCCTATGCTAATGGCAGTTAAATTTATGCTAGAATGGTGGCCTTGAAACAACTAAATTCTGATCTAAGTCATATTTAAAATTGGGGGCAGAGAAAGCAAGGTTGTTTTCAATGTCTCAAAAACTTAGTTCCTCCATCTCTCTCTTCTCGACACAACCTTCCGCACAACTATGACATTTTCGAAAACACGAAGCTCAAACCTTCGTCAGTCTTTAATATTCTCAGTATTTCTTTTTATCGTGATCTTTCTTAGAATTAACACTTTACTTCTATTTCTAAACAAGATGTTGGGTGTTCTGAGGCGACTTTGTAATTTTTTCACTCAAATCAGTCGCTTGTTCTTTATAGTGGTGTTACCTGTATGGAGTATGCTTCACATATCTGGGATGGTTTACTCTTACATCTCTCCTTGAAATGATAGAGTCTAAGACTTTAAGGATCATATCAACTGAGGAACGAAAGTAAAGGACAGGTTGGGTATACAACTGGGAAGACTGAGAGTTCCAAAACTATCCTCCATTCAAAAACAAGAAGTATGCACTTGGAACGTAAATCATCATCAACCTCCGGAATCGAATAGAATCAAGATCTTCAAGATCTTTCTGTCATCCTTAAAAAGAAGGAGAAACTTTAAACTTCAACACACAACACTGTGGCAAAACCCATAATAAAGTTTAAAAAATTAGGATCTGTTACAGACCAGGCGAAAAACTGAAGCAGACGTACTACCAGCAATGAAGGTACAACATGTAGGGTACTCTCCGCGCTTACACGGAGTCCCAAGAAAGGTATACGACGGTTGTCTGCTACAACCGGTGTCAGCAGATCGAGTATCAGCCGCATTTTAAAAACAAAACCTAATAATTAGTAATATTATGTTGTCATTATGATAAATATCTTGCAGACCTTTTCTTTAAATAGATATTCGTACTTGTTGAATGAATATGTAATTTTGCATCATAAGTATATATTGCCAAATTGTTAATTATGTATATTATAGATATAAACTTAAATACTCTCAAAGATAATATGTACTACTACTATCCAATTACAGTATTCATGTTTGAAAATAATGCTTGTGAAATAATTTTATTTGTACCATCTACAAGTATATATATAGTGAAATTGATATTTCGGTTTAGTGTTGACCCTTTTTCAAGCAATTATATCAAATTAAAACCGTTTTCATTACTTGCTAATCAAAGTTCATGGATTTAATATTACAGAACACAGGGTGGTTAAAAAGTTATAACTTATATATATATATATATATATATATATATATATATATATATATATATATATATATATATATATATATATATATATATATATATATATATATATATATATATATATATATATATATATATATATATATATTGCCCCTCAATTTGATGGTAATATAAGTATGACACAACTTTTACAGTATCAAAAGAATCATTTATTTTCTTAGGAATGAAGAAATAGATGTATTTTTATTATATTTTGATAGTAGTAAAATCTGTGAAAATATTAATTTATGTTTTTATTAAATTTTCTTTTTATTTGGGATGAATTTTAATAATTTACAAAAAGTCCCATTAAAATTATTGATTTCATCTTATTAATTCAGTAGAGTAACAACTTTCATAATAGAAGTTTTTATTAACTATAATTTTAGAATTTGTAAATTTTAAAAAAATTTTTTACATTTAAAATTAAATAAAAGTATTTGAATTATTTTAAAGGTTGATTTATTGTTTTAAACAGAGTCCTCCTGTCATTGCTGCTAATGGAGAGACGGGTTCCAACGTGGAAAGTACTTTAAAAAGCAGATCTCGAAGGGCATCAACGACTCAACAAAGTATTAAAAAGAATCATCGACAGACCCTCGATTCCGGATGTGAGTCGAAGACAGAAAAAGTCAGCAAAAGAAAATTTAAATGTGATCTTTGCACTTTTGAATGCAATTTTAAATCAGTATTTAAAAATCATCTCCTCGTTCACAGCAATGTGAAATTGTATAAATGTTCTCACTGCGCCTATGAATGTAATTGGAAAGGTAACTTAAAAATACACATGCGTACACACGCAGATGTAAAATTATTTAAATGTTGTGACTGTTCCTATGAATGTAATCAAAGAGGACAATTAAAAACGCACATGCTTTCACACTCAAATGTAAAATTATTTAAATGTTCTCACTGCTCTTATGAATGTAATCAGAAAGGACACTTAAAACATCACATGCTTACACACTCAGATGTAAAATTATTTAAATGTTCTAATTGTTCCTATGTGTGTAATCGGAAAGAAAGCTTAAAAAGACACATGCTTATACACACAAATGTAAAATTATTTAAATGTTCTGATTGCCCCTATAAATGCAATCAGAAAATAAGCTTAGTAAAACACATGCTTACACACACAAATATAAAATTATTTAAATGTTCTGTGTGCTCCCATGAATGTAGTCAAAAGGGAAACCTACAGACACACATGCTTACACACACAAATGCAAAATTATTTAAATGTTCTCACTGCCCCTATGAATGTAATTACAAGGCAAACTTGAAAACACATATGCTTACACACTCAAGTGTAAAATTATTTAAATGTTCCGATTGTTCCTATGAATGTAATCAGAAAGGACATTTACTATCTCACATGCTGACGCACACAAATGTAAAATTATTTAAATGTTCTGACTGCTCATATGAGTGTAATCACAAAGGAAACCTACAAGCACACATGCTGACACACGCAAATGTTAAGTTGTATAAATGTTCCAATTGCTCCTATGAATGTAATCAGAAAGGAAACCTAAAAACACACATGCTGACACATGCAAAAGTAAAATTATTTACATGTTCTCACTGCTCTTATGAATGTAATTACAAAGGAAGCTTAGAAAGACATATGCTTACGCATGCAAAATTAAAAGAAAGAAAAAAAAAGAGGAAAAGTTAAGAAAAAATACCACCGTGGAAATATAGGTAACAGAGGGAAGTAAGAAAACTAAGAGAAGAGGTATCAATAATAGATATCTACGTGGTGTGAAAACATCAAAACAAACCATGAGAAGAATTAAAAAATATATTACGAAAAGAAAATACAATGGAAAACAACTAAATATAACCGGGCATGACAAGCAAAAAGTTGTTAATAATAGCAAAGGATAATAAAATTAAAAGATATGAGAAGAAAGAGAAGAAGCAAAATCAAATGTTAAGGTGGATCAGGGAAGGTTCTACAAAGAACTACGAAATAATTCCATCAAAGTATCAAACCCTCCTCCCAAAGAAGAAGTGGAAAGATTTTGGAAAGGAATCTTTTCCAGCAATGCAATTACAAAGATCATATGCTGGTGCTTCATTTAATTATTAAATTATCATCACTACTACCACTTCCAAACAATACCATTTTTCACCACTATCTTATTTTCTTTATTTCATTTAGTTATATCTTTCTTCATCGTTATTCAAAAGACACTTTACTTCAAAATTGTCAAAACTCCTTATCTGTTCTATCAAAAGACAAACCTCAAAATTCTGTCAAAAGACAGGCCTTCAAAATCCCGTCAAAAGACAGGCTTCAAAATCCCGTCAAAAGACAGGCTTCAAAATCCCGTCAAAAGACAAGGCTTCAAAGATTCCGTCAATAGACAACTTCTATGTTCTTTCAAAAGACCACTGTTAAATTATTTCAATTTAATTATTTTTATAGGAGGAAAATATCCACTTCATTTTCACCTCAAATCAGGGCATATAATTTAGCTTCTTTTAAGAAATTAATAATGATTTCCCCAGGAAACAAGGAGGACAAAATTGTGGGAATGTCATATGGAATTGCAAGTCTTCCACTCATGTCCTTTAATAATTTTCTATGTTTATTATACAATGGACAGATTATAAATATATGTTCCAATGTTAAATTTACATTACAAAAACTGCATTTTGGAGGTGGACTTCCATCATAGTAATGCTGAGTATTAATAAGGGCAACACCCAATCTCAGTCTAGTCAGAACTACTTGATCTGTTCTTGTCATATTATTATAAGTATAACTCCAATCCTGAATCAGAGGCTTTATTTGCGGTAGCAAACCCCTACAATAATTCCATTTGTCCCTGCCACTCTCTATAACAAATTCTTGAACACAATTTTTTAAATTCATCTTCAGAATATCCCAACTCTACAGGAAGCCCTTGTATTGAAGACAGTTTAGCTGCTTCATCCACCCTGTCATGTAAGATTATTCCTACATGACTTGGGATCCATATTATAACTATGTCTCTATTATTTAATTGATGTAGTATACTATGTATTTTTTGTATTATAAAATGTTTTGCGTAGTCTGCTTCAATTGCTTTGATTACAGATAAGGAATCAGTAAATATTGCTAACTGTGAATGTGGTTTAGACAGCAAATGATGTAAGGCTTTATATATTGCATAAGCTTCTGCAGTAAATATGGAGCTATAATTAGGTAATAAAAACTGCATCATTACTTCATCATACAACACAGCACTACCTGTATTCTCACAATCCTTTGAGCCATCTGTAAAACAGATGTGATATTTACCATCTTTCAATGCATCAATTTTTTCTTGAAATAATTTTTTAAATATGCCTACTTCAGTATTCTTTTTTGACCATTTAAGAAGACCCAAATCAACAACAACATTCTTTGCTTTTCTCAAAAATATGAAAATGTTGGATAATTTATCCAATGGTAAATGGGATTCTTCAATTAGACTTTTCAATCTACCAATACAAGGCAGTGGTAGGCCTCTCTGCTCATAAAAATTATAATGAAAAAATTCTTCATACAACAATCTAACAGGATGTTCAATTTTTGACAATCTACTCAGAATATAACCTAGCCCCAACATATTCCTTCTTATATGCAATGGCATAATATATGCTTCAACCTCCAGATGCTCCACAATACTACTCTTTAGTGCACCAATGGCTATCCTGATGGACTGATACTGTATTCTATTGAGTATTTGAGATAATTCCTGAGAAAGAGTATTGTAAATAAAACAACCATAATCAATTTTTGTTCTTATTAATGTTCTATATAAGTATAACAATAACTTCCTATCACATCCATACTTTTTACCCCCAGATATATTTTAGAAGAGGTATTACTTTTTCACATCTTGATTTGATTTGATTAATATGTGCTCTCCATGTCAACCTTCTATCAAAGATTAAACCTAAAAATTTATGATTATTTTTAAACTGTATATTTTGATTATTTAAATTTAAGAGTATATTTCCATCCACTTTCTTGTGTGTAAATACCATTGCTACAGACTTTGTTGCTGAGAAAGTTACTCCCCATCTCCTAGACCAGTTTGATATATCATTCAACGCATGCTGCATCACCATATTAGATGTTTCTTGATTTTTATGTCGATACCACATAGCCACATCATCAGCATATATAGAGAATTGCACTCCTTGAGGTTTTGTGTCCAATATATCATTTATAAATAGCGAAAATAAAACAGGACTTAACACACTGCCCTGAGGAATTCCACACTCCACTTCAAATACTTCAGAATATTTATCCTCCACAATTTACCTTGTATCTTTCTTTTTGTTAAAAAATTCTCAATAAATATTGGCAGATTGCCTCTCAATCCAATATTGTGTAGTTTTAACAAAATTCCATATATCCATGTTTTGTCATATGCCTTTTCTATATCCAAAAATACAGTTGTTAAATATTCATCTCTAATAAATGTTTCTCTAATATCTCCCTCTAATCTAATAAGATTATCCATTGTTGAGAAATTTTTCCAAAAACCACTCTGATTTTTATTTATAACATTTTCATCATGTAGGTAAGTCAACAATCGTTTAAGAATCATTCTTTCCTAACACCTTACATAAGCAACTTGTCAAAGCTATGGGTCTATAGGACTTAGGGTCAGAGACTATTTTATTGGCTTTTAATATAGGTATTAGAAGAGATAATCTCCAGTCATCAGGAAATAATCCTCCCTCCCAAATATAATTATAAAAATGCAATAATTTTTCTTTATTATGCTGGTTTAGATGTTGCAGAAAAGGATAAATAATATTATCCTTTCCAGATGAAGAATTTCTTTTAATTTGTGTCAAAGCACAATTCAATTCTTCCAAAGTAAAACGCCCATTATACCCATACATATGGGGTGTTTTGAAGTTCAAATAAGTTTTTTCTTTATTAGTTTTATATTTCAAAAAATCTTCCTCATAAGATTCTATACTACTAATCTGAGCAAAAGACTGTACAAGAATATCACTAACTATCTGAGGATCCTGCTCAATTTTATTTTCCAACAACAACCCAATTTTTGGACTATAGCTTATACTAGAACTTTTCAGAAATTTTGCCTTATTCCATACTTGTGTTAATGATGAATTTCGATTAATAGAATATAACAATCTTTGTTTATACTCTTTTTTTGCTTGCTTTGACAATATACCTTGCTTTTGCCTTTTGACATCTATACTTTATAAGATTCTCATGTATTGGATTTTTCTGAAAATGACGATAATACCGATTTTTCTCTGTAATTGCAATTTTGCAGTCATTTGTCCACCAAGAATTACATTTTTTCACATTAACATTTTTTGATGATGTTTTAAAAAATTTCCCTGCTGTTGTCAATATAGATGTGACCAAAGCACTATTATTTTGATCTACAGTTAAATGAGGATCAACATCAGGCAACTTCAAGGAAGATTTATACCCTTCCCAATCTTTATTCTCTACACACCATTTAGGTCTTCGATATTTCTTATCTAATTCATAGGTAGTTGTGACTATTATTGGAAAGTGATCACTTCCATGCTGATCAGAATACAATGACCAATGTAATTTATCTACTAATTTTTCATTAACTAATGTAAGATCTAAAGTTGAACTATAATTTTTCCAGTCTGCAAAATATGTAGGTTGTGACTCATTTAGCAAATACAGATTATTCTTCATCATATAATTAAATAGTTCTTCTCCTCTTTTTGTACATTTATTATTATTCCACAATGTATGATGACTATTAAAATCTCCCATCATTATCAGGGATGAGGTATCTCCAATTTGTTTCAATGCCTCATCCAACTGTCCTATAAAAGAATTATTTGAAGGAGGTATATATATATTAAAAATCTTCAAAGAATTTGCTCCAAAGAATACTTCTATTGCTACGACTTCCAAATCTGTCCTAATATTTAGTCTTTGGCAGTTTATTGACTTATGTACTCCCAACATCACCCCTCCCCCATTTACATTCCTATCCTTTCTAAATAATTCATAATTTTTTAAATTAATATCCTTATCCTCATCCAAGTATGTTTCTTGCAAAGCAAAAATGGAAATATTTTTTTCTTGTATTATATGTTCTAAAAAAAGTTTATTCATAATAATTCCTCTAATATTCCACTGACAAATGTTAAGTTTGTTATCCATTATTGTATGCTGAATTTTCTGCATTTACTTCCCTTTGTGAACCCTCTCCAAATAAAAATTTGCAACTTTCTTCTTTAGTAAAAGGAACCCTACATATGTTTAGGTTTGTTAAAAGGTCATATAGATCATGTGATAATTCTTTTGGAGATGATCTAGACTGAAAGATCAATCCCAACCCACTAATTAACTTTTCTGTTTGCATACTATTCAGTTGATTTATCTCTCTAGTTTGTATTTTCAAATGGTCATTTCTTTCCAAATTTTCATGTTGGATATTGTTCCCTTGTTCCTGTCTATGTAGTGTAGCAGCATAAGAAGCATGTTCCACAGTAGAATTCAAATTACCAAATCTGCTATTATAAATTTTCCTTGCATTATCAAAAGTCGTTTTGTTATTTATTTTTATATGAACAATTTCATTTTCTCTTAAATAATGTGAGCATTCCCTTGAATAAGAGGGATGCTCATCACTACAATTTACACATTTACTTTGTAGATTTCTTTCACATTTTTCTGTTAAATGTGACTGAGCACAGAATCCACATTTTACTGGGTTTTTACAAAATTTTCCTCTATGTCCAAATCTTTGACAAACAAAACATCGCAATGGATTCGGGTAATATTGTCGTACACTATGTGATAAGTATCCACAGAATATCTGCTGTGGGATATCCAACATACCAAAAGTCAAAACTATTACATTTGTTGGAGATCTTTCTTTGCCTCTCACTATTCTTCTTGCAGATATTACTTTTTGTGTTGAGAGACCTTCAGCAATCTCATCATTAGATAGATTCTCAAGTTCTGGGGCATAAATTGTTCCCTGAGTTGTATTAATATTATATGCTGGAGTCACTTTAATTTGAATAGTTTTATTAATTAAGGTTTTAGCTGCTGCTAATTTTTTTGTCTGATTATAATTATATGTTTCAATCAGCAGACTACCAGATCTACAAAATTTAGCCGACTTGATAGGCCCATCAGTGATTAACTCTATTCCCTTTTTAAGTCCAAAAGGATGAATTTTTTTCAAGTCTACATTATCCTCAGTTGATTGTATATATAAGAAACGAATATACTCTGGAACTACAGAATAATCCTCTTTTTTGTTAATAGTATGTATTCCATTATTTTGCCCTAATTTATCTGATGGTAAAGAATCTTTTTGTATGGGTTTAAAACCTTGAAAATCATTCTGTATATTTTCTCTCACTTTTTTAGTCTTCTTTTTAGTCGAGTTTGTCGTCAATTGCTGCGTTAGATTTACATCAGCCTGTTGAATAATTTCCTGGATATCTTCCATCGATCCCGATATATCAGTAGATGAAGTAGACTCACCAGAAATGGAAGATAAATCTGTTTCCAAATTACTTAGGTGACCTTCACCTTTTTTATTTGGACGATTATTTTTCTTTTTCTTCTTCTTTCTCTTTTTTCCAAAGGACTGCATGTTAGTTTGAATATCAATGATTCAAACTAACAAAATTCCCAGATATATACTTGTCAAACGTAAACTTTACTATTTACTGCAAGCACTAATTTAGGTTATCAAAGTATTACGTCTCTCAGCCTTTTAAGCGTCCAAACACTCCAAAGGCTCAAACGAGAAATATACAACCATGTAAAAATAGGATTTTGGTATAGTCACATGTTGCAAGTGCAAAGACAACGTTTTTGAGAAAATGCAGTTTGAAGTTTACATCTGATTAAATCTACAAAATTTCAGTAAACTTTTTGGTGCTTATATAGCATTCATGTGTGTTTCCTTATTTTAGATCAGTGGATGAAATTTAAAATTGTTTTATCTTTCGGTCAATTTTTATTATTTTTGTTATTTTTAGGTACGTAACACATATGTGCATATACTTACCAGATTCGAACCTAACAAGTCTTATGTATTAACTGTAAAAGGGAACCCATTTTTTACAAGAAAAAAAACTAATTTTTTTATAAAGTTTTTATAGTTATTTATGCATTAAGGGCATAATTAGGAGATTATGGCATGAGGGAATGTTTAAAGCTTTTAAATTCCCGAGGGCCATAATCGACTATTATGCCCGTGGTACATACAACGTTTTATGTCTTACTAAAATTCTTTAAAAGTCTTCACAAGAAAAATTTTAAATCTGTCAGTTCTGACATAATTTGCCAAAATTCTCGAGTTGCTATGGAATTTTCTTGGTAACTAAGAAATTTTCATGACGACGATCGTATAAACTCATTATACGCCCTAGGGCATAAAAGCCTTCATAACGCCCGCATATCTAAGCCATAATTAAACAAAAATGTACTAGTAAGACATAAATGTTTTTATGTGTTAATCGAAAAATAATACTCCTAATACGTATGCCATTTATTAAAGAAAAACAAAGTATTAAACTAACTGAAAAAGAGTCCTGATTTTGAAAATAATAATTACTCCTTGAAAAAATAATCAATAATAATAATTATTATTATTAATCCTCTTCTGGTGGCAGTGGTGCGCGGAACTTTCAGGAATACTAGTGATGTATTGGCTGTATGGGGCAGGTATTATGCCATCCTGCAGAAGTGATAGAAGGTCTGATTTTTCCTTAGTCGAGACTGGTAACCGTTGCGTGTATTTCTTGGGTAATGCCAGTGAAGCCCATTCCTGAGGTCGTCCTCTTAGCTTTCTTGTATCAGAAGTATCAATCACTAAAAAGTCTTCGTCATACAGCTTATATTTATATTTTATTAGAAAAGGATTTTCTTTTTCAAACCTCAACCATTTAATTTTTAGCCATTGTACTTTTTCCTTATTTGTGTTTACTGTTGTGTTGGGGGTCATCGTATCCACAAGTTTTTGAAGATCATAAAAATCATTGAAAGTCAAGTCATGAACGTAGTAAGGTTTAGGCTTCACTCTTGCAGCTGATATCAAAACAGACCACTCCCTTGTGGTGTAAATTTTTTTATGTTTGCTCGCTCTTTCGATTGTTGCATGCATTGAGTCGGCCTCCAAGTATGAGTGGCCAGACTCCATAAATTTCAAATCAATGACTTGTAAATATCTTATGTTGTTCACTGCAAATAACATAGCAGCCACGACATACTTGTTCCTATTTTGTCCTCCACATGTATCGCAAAATGTCGAAACATGTGTTACAGTTTCTGGTAATCCACTGAGGTTTCCATGGGGGTCTCATCCCATACATGGCAATGGCCTTCCTTATTTGTCGCATCAAAAATGGTAAAATTGTAGACATTAAGCTTCAACTTATAAAATATTTTATTATCTCCAGCAAAAGGTACTGATAAAATTGCTTGCAAATCGAACGTCGCTGCTCTAAAACTATGACCTTTTTCTGCAATAGCCTTTTCTTTGTCTTCTTTTTTCATCTGCATCGCATGTTTCTCTCTTTTCTTATGATTATTGTAGTCTTCTTCTAACGGCTCTTTGTCTGTAGCAGCGTTGTACCGATTACATCTGAAACATTGATCCTTTTTTGGAATAAAAAAAAATCTAAAGCTGGCTCGTATTGGTGGAATATCTTTTGTGGTGTGATGTTTCTGGTTACGCAGAACTCTTCTTTGTAAAGTCTGTACAAAACAGATATATTCAAATCGGAACCTAAATATTGTTTACTTGAATCACGTCTACAGTAATGCGATTCGACTCGAGGAAAACTATCTATGTGTTCTTTGACGAGTGTTATATTTGCCTCACTTGTGGCATTATGAGGCCGTATGTCTTTTCTTTTGTCATGCCCAATGTACATGCCGCTACAACTGACATTTCTCATGAATGTTTCGATAACACGATGAGATATCGCAAATGTTTTGCAAAAGAAATTTAAACACACCCTTACTCTCACACCATTTGAATCTCGCAAATTAAAAAGTCTGGATATTTTGCGTTTTATTTCCCCTGTTCCCGTCTTTCTCAGTTTTATTGGAATATTCCTAATTAAAGAACTTAGATGTAACTTTTGCTTATCGTAATTGGCTAATTGCCAGTATTCTTCACAAAGAACGTTCCTTTGTTCGTCACAAATAGTTTCAGTACACTTGTACCGACACTTAGTACAATGTAGAGGTAAAGGTTTTTTTTCTGCCACTTCCTTTCCGCTTCTGTTTACATACTTCATTCCAGTGAACCTTTTCTGCTTCACAACTGATCTATGCCACAATGTTTTGTCAGCTTTTTTTCTACGCTTTTTCTCTCTTGATGGTTCGTTTGGACCCTCTTCAGCTATTTCTTCATCCTCACTGCTCGAATTTGAAGGCAAGTAAGACTCGATAGAGTCTGCATAAGGCTCGAATAAATCACTATTATCACTCGTGTAATCTTCATTTTGATTTGAAAGTATTAGACGAACTTGCAGCTCCAACTTCCAGCATTGTATTCCGATCTAATTTCGACGAAGTTGGTTCGGACACATTGAACCACCTGATCTACAAAAAAATTAAAAATAAATTGTAAATGGGTAAATTTTCTGAGTATCAATATTCACATCATACATACCATTTATTGCTGTAGCAGCTCGTGCCATTGCCACCATTTTTTCACTCCTTGCCAGCATCTCAAATCTTTTTCTAGACATTTTTTAAACAACACACTGCGCTTAACAAAATTAAACTTAACCTAACATTTTACGTAGCACAAATGTGCTAAGTGTAACTTAATTCATGGGGTTAACCAAATATGAAAAACACAAATGTGGTAAGTGACTATACAACTAGTGTGCATATGTTTTTGATCCGATGTGCTTACAACAATTGGTAGATGGCGCTACTAGTTTTGGATTTAAATAAACACTTACCATTTGTGTGCACAGAATTGTTACGTCCGAAAATAACTTTCTATGTACTTAACTCAAATTTGTACTTACAACATGTGTGCACTACACCATCGAGTCTACTTCGTGCAAGAACAATAATTTGAATTTATGACCAAAACCTGAAACTTCTTCCTTTTCCACCCTCGTTTTGCCTCCATTAGGGCTTGTTTTTCTTTTATTGTATTTGTTCCTTCCTCTTTTTCATAACTCCTAGGGTTCCTTTCTACCTCCAATTACCAATCAACTTTTACAGCAATTATTATTCTTATTATTCAAATGTCAAATAATGAGGTCAAATTCTGGAAGAAATTTTTCATTGTTTCCGCTTTTCCAATGTCTTCTTCAATAACATTTGTGCATATCTGTGTGTACATATGTTTGTGTGTCAGAGAGATTGTGTGTGAATATGTTGTAAGCCTTACATAGCTAAACAGGAGATCGGGAATAAATTACATTTGAGACATTTTGAAATTGATTTTAGAATAGAGAATAACGTAAAAATCAAAACTTCTTTTCAACCGGTTTTGAGAAGTGGGTTCAATGTTTGTAGAAATGTATTGATATTCAAAGAGATTATGTAGAAAAATAATATTACATGTTCATTAAATAACCCTTTAACCTTCTTTCAGTCTTTATTTCATTTATATACCTTATCTACAGCATATGAGATTTTACGGCAGAACAAGCGTTACTTTTCAGGCCACCCACGTATATAATATAAATCAACTAAAAATTATAGCCATTATAATAGATGAGATTTTTATTAGTCTATATTAATATCTAATTGGTTTATAAAGCTATTTAGAAGTAACTTTAATAGGTTAAAAAACGAAAAATATAAAACAATATTTATCTATGTATATATAATTACAATACTTATAAATTAGGAAAGAAATTGTGAACTAAAAAAATTTTCTTCAAAATATTTTACTCCATTTTTGAAAGCTCAAAATGACACTAATTAAAATACTACAAAGAAAATCTGTACCAATAAAATTGAATTTCGTCGTTAGTTTGAAAATCTATTATAAAAAAATTAAAATAAATTTTACATAAATAACCCAATTTAAATTTGAAAACCACAGTAAAATTAAAATAATTTCAATGAAGAAGAAGAGTACAATCATCATAAAGGATTTAATAAATTAAAAATTTCAGGAGATAATGAAACTTTTCATTCTTCTTTTCTAAACTCAAGTCTTCCAATCAGGATCTTCTACCAAACTCAATTTTATAACTAAACAGGATTTTTGTCATGTTAGCTCTCCCTAATTCCCCATGTCATTCTATTAGGAATTTCTTAACTTTCTCTTAATGTCACTCCATGTTTTTAACTTTAGTCACAAAGATCAAACTTTTTGAACGGTTTCTTACATTAGCAGAAGTAGTGATTTCTTGAACAGCACCTATGGATGCAAAATTTTACAATTTTGGACTTATGGCTTCTTGAGAGCTCACAGAAGGGGAAAACTATTCCTTATAGGAGTCCCTTGAGGATCATTTTCTAAAGTTCGCAGAGAAGACTTTGGGATGTAAGCGAAGACAACGACGGTGAGTTTAAATAAAACAATCTGTAACTAGTGTGAGTTTGTATATCTGAAGGAGGATCAGAGAACCATTGTAAGGTAGACTGTTTCTATATGGCTTAGTTTGAGGCTACATGTTGTGGGGGTTGTGAATCAAAATAGAGGTGCCGAAGGTTTTTTTTTTTTTTTTTTTTTTTAATAAAAAGTTCACATCTCACGGGCATTGCCCTATTCGAAGAGGGGAACTTTTCTAGGTAGTATATACCTAGGATCCCGAATTGGGATTGAACCGGCGCCCTCAAGCACGTGAGTCAATCACTTTACCGTTTGAGCCACGGTAAACGGTTGAAGCATACTAACTGCGATACAGGTTATTTTTAGAAGTGAGATGGGTTTTTCAAGTCTCTTCATTCTAGAAGCAACAGAGTCCTTAGTAGATTCTGATGTGAGTGTGACCAGGTGGGGACCTGACAGGAGATGATGGACCCCATCCTTTACAAGAAAAGCAAATAATCCTGAAGTAAGTGTCATTCCGCCCCCATCCATCATAAGGTAGCAAGCAGGTCGGTGACACTGACAATTATAACCTTCTGATCACGAGTCTTTTTCACATGCTTTTTAATGTGTTGTTTTAAATCATATTTACGATTGCATTGATAACTCACATTCATTACATTTAAACAAATTTACTTTGCTATGCCTACGCATGTGCCTTTCAAAACTGCTCTTACGATTGCATTCATGGCTACACTCTGAACATTTAAATAACTTTACACGTCCATGCTTAGCAACGTGTCTTTTTAAATCATATTTACGATTGCATTGATACTCACATTCATTACATTTAAATAATTTTATATTTGTATGATTAAGCATGTGTAATTCAAAGCTGCTCTTACGGTTGCATTCATGGCTACACTCTGAACATTTAAATAACTTTACACTTCCATGCTTAGCAACGTGTCTCTTTAAATCATTTTTACGATTGCATTTAAATTCACATTCATTACATTTAAATAATTTTATATTTGTATGCTTAAGCATGTGTAATTTTAAGTAGCTTTTACGGTTGCATTCATGGCTACACTCTGAACATTTAAATAATTTTATATTTCTATGATTAAACAAATGGATTTTTAAACTTTCTTTATTATTACATTCATATGAGCACTCGGAACATTTAAACAATTTTATATTGCTGTGGGTTAGAAGATGATTATTTAAATAGGATTTTAACTTACATTCATAACTGCAAAAGGAACATTTAAATAATTTTATATTGCTGTGGGTTAGAAGATGTCTATTTAAATAGATTTTAACTTACATTCATAACTGCAATAGGAACATTTAAATTTTCTTTTCCTACCTTTATCTAAATGAATATTTAATTGATTTTGGCTTTTACAGCTAAATTTAGAATTTTTAGTACCAAAATTCTCCAAATTCGTTTCCTCATTTGTTACTGATTTTTGAGATCTTATTCTTGAAGATCTTTTCACCTTGGAACCTTTCTCTTCCTCACTAGCATTAATGAAGATCTGTACAAAAAAATAAAAAATATATATATGAGATGAACTCATCTCCAGAATTTCTTAAAATTAAATTTATTTTATTTTATTTCATAATTTGAATATTATTTTAAATATTATTTGAAAACTTCTTTAGATGGCAACTATGGTTTGAGATGTTTTTTTATTAGTTTTTTTGAAAGAGAAGGGGTGGAACCAAGATTGTATAAACATGTTTTTAAGAATACTTTGAATAAATGTGGTACTGCTTTTGTTTGTTCCTTAATATTTGAGTGGTTTAATAATTAAAATCTTATATAATATTTTTCTGATATATTAGAATAAATTGTTAATTTTTGCAGTGAGTTTGATTGCCTTGTAATTCTTATGTATAAGGTAATCATAGTGTAAGCTGAATCTTGATCTAGGTCACCTTAAAGTAAGTATAAAGTACAAATCACAGATTCCCATATATATATATATATATATATATATATATATATATATATATATATATATATATATATATATATATATATATATATATATATATATATATATATATATATATATATATATATATATATATATCACTTGCTAATTTTCATTCAGTTCGGAATCGTTACAGGGATGTTCTTTGACGGACTAAGCGTGCTTTCATAAAAAGGAAGTGCGCTGACCTCCATGGCTCTCCTACTGATAAAAATTTCTGGCCTCTTGTCAAAAATATCTCTAATAACTTCTGTAAATCTGCCTTTCCTCCTCTTATTCGCTCTGATGGTTCTGTTGCAAATACTCCCTCTGAAAAGGCTAATCTCTTCGGCCTCCTTTTCTCATCTAATTCCACCCTGCACGATTCTGGCATCCCTCCTCCTACTCCTTCTCCTCTCAGGCATCCCATGTCTCTACCTGTAATTACTCATGATCGGGTGCATGGGATCCTGAAATCTATGAACGTCAGGAAGGCCAGTGGCCCGGATGGCATTCCCCTCGTGTTCTGAGGGAGTGTGCTTCCGAGTTAGCGCCTGTCCTCGTTCAGCTATGCCTCTATGCCTTAATACTAATACTTTTCCTCAATGCTGGAAGCGCGCATTTGTTCAGCCGATCCCCAAAAAAGGTAGCCGCTCTGACCCTTCTAACTATCGACCTATAGCTCTCACTTGTGTTCTGTCTAAAATTTTTGAAACTCTCCTCAACTCTCATTTCCTGGATCATTTGGAGTCTCATTCTCTTCTCTCAGATCACCAGTATGGCTTTCGACGCTCAAGGTCAACTGGTGACATACTTTCTTTCTTACTGATCTATGGTCTTCTGCCCTTAGGGACTTCGGGGAGTCTTGTGTGGTGGCGCTTGACATATCCAAGGCTTTTGACCGGGTATGGCATGCGTCGTTGCTCTCCAAGCTCCCTTTCTTTTGGATTTCCTCCTTCCCTTTGCTTACTCTTGTCTAGTTTTCTCTCAGATCGTTCCATTTCGGCACTTGTAGATGGAGCGACCTCTTCCTCCTTTTCTGTCAACTGTGGTGTTCCTCAGGGTTGTTTTATCTCCAACCTTATTCTTACTTTTCATTAACGATCTTCTTAACTGCACTTCTAACTCTGTTCACACTTATGCTGATGACTCAACTCTACATTCTTCTACTCATTTCAAATCTGCTCCCTCTTTTGCTTCTAGAGTTGCTTCTCATCTTCAGCTTTCCGATTCTATTCTTGCCGATCTGGATGGGATTTCCCGGTGAGGTCATAGCACTCTTGTGAAATTTAACTCTTTAAAAACTAACTTCTTCACATCTCCCTCTCAAAAACACCTCCCAACTTTCCTATCCTCTTCGATGGCTCTCCCGTCTCACCTGTAAATAACATTAACATTCTTGGTCTTAACATAAACAATAAATTGTCTTGGAAACCACATATCACAATGGTTGCTAAAGCGGCCTCTAAGAAGCTGGGAATTCTGTTCAGGTTGCGAGAATTTTTCTCTTCTTAGCAGTTATTCCAAATGTATATGGGTCTTATTCGCCCTTGTATGGAGTACTGTTCTCATATTTGGGGGAGCTCCGGCTCCTCCTCTCTTCTGGATAGGGTTGAGTCTAAAGCTAAAAGATTAATAAACTGTCCCCTATTTTCAAGCTCTCTTGACCGCCTATCTCTGTGACGAGACGTTGGCGCACTATCCCTTTTCTATAGGTACTACAATGGCAGGTGCTCGAGGGAATTGGCCTCCCGCATTCCTCCACCGTTGCGTCGTCCTCGTTGCACAAGGGGTGCCCTGCTTTCACACGAATTTTGTGTTGATGTAGGAAACCCCAGGCTAACCCGTTGTGGTGCCTCCTTCTTTCCAGCCACCTCTGTTCTGTGGAACTCTCTACCATTATCTATTTTTCCTCCTGCATTTAATCTTCCACTCTTCAAGGCTTCAGTCTGTGCCCACCTGAGAGATATGCGCTAGGTGTGTTTGAGTGAATTTTTCTTCATTTTGTGTGTGCCCCCTCCTTGAAAAGAGCTCTGACCGTGAGTGGTGGCATTTCTGTAAATAAAAAAAAAAAAAAAAAAAAAATATTAAAAAAATATATATATATATATATATATATATATATATATATATATATATATATATATATATATATATATATATATATATATATATATATATATATATATATATATATATATATATATATATATATATATATATATATATATTGCAAGTTTAGATCATGGACCTTCAGCCATCTACTTAAGAACCACCATTTTTAGCTGCCTGTTGCTTCTTTTCACATGCCTTATTTAAATTCAATCATCATTTCAAAACAAGAACATATTAATACCCTTCAAGATGTTTCATACAAATTTTTATGGATCTCATTTGTAAAAAATCTCATAGTAAAAATAAAACAAAATAAAAATCTAAATTTGTAACACTGAAATATAACAAAAACAAAAGTCAGAAGAAATTTATAAGAAACGTGAACGACTTTTTAATTCTCTATTCCATACCTGACTTTCATCTAATACAAAAATCTTCTCAATAAGTTGATCATTTTTGGTACGTTCTTCTTCAATATCCAAAAGTTCACCTTTCACATCTACGTTCGTGTATAAGATTTCGCTCTGTTGAAAAAGTAAGAAAATGATGCTTAGACTAAAATAATATATATATATATATATGTAAATAAATATATAAAATAAAAATAAATAATATATATATTATATATAATTATATTTATATATGTAAATAAATATATAAAATAAAATAAATAATACAAATTATTATATTACCTTAACCTCTTCCAACCCCAAATCTTGTTCAAAGCTTTGAGATTCATGTTGAAAATCTTCTGAAGTTTCTATGAATTCATCCTTAATTTGAACTTCACTTTTTATATCCATAATAAAATCAAAATATTTTTTCTGCAACAACTATCTTCGAATCACACAAAAATTTCTGTTTTGATAAAAATCAAAATTAAAATAATGGTACGTAAATCTTAAAATCTATTGCTTCCTGAAGATACAAAGTATGTGCTGTAGAAGTATTGACAAAATTAGACTGATGAAATAAACTATACGTTAAGTTCATCCACATATTGATTTAACCTTTTAAAGACTGAGTTTAATCATTTCATAATCCTATTTAGACCTATTTTCATAACATGGTCTAAGTATTTAGTCGTATGAATTTTATAAAACTCAAAACACATCCTCTCTAAAATAAAAATTTTTTTCACAGAAATCATGTTAATTTCTTTGGCACTATTGGCTATAAATTTGATTTTCAAAGTACGTACTATTCTTGTTGTTATGACTATAATAATTTCCACGTATTGATAACCTCTTTTACATACTGTTAAACCATTTGTAATTTAAAAGTCAAATTTTTTAATTTTTTAAATGAGCACTTTGTTAGCTTTTATTGGGGACATATATTATTATTTGTAGAAGAACTATAAAAATTAAATATAGTTCTTGCCATTCAAATATTTAAACAATATTTAAATGACTGGTAAAGTTGTTTCAAATAAATTAAAATGTTCTGTTTTAGTTTGCACCATTAAAAAATATTTCTCAAAATTGTGAACTCTCCCACAAATTGTTTTACATAAAATTAAGAGGTATGAAGATTTGTAAATTAGTTTATAATAAATTAAACACTAGTTTTCTTTTGTTTGCATTAACTATTAGTAAAAACAATTTATGAAAAAATTAATATTTGGTACTGTAAGTCATTCCAAATGCAATTTTTTTTTTTTTTTTTTTTTTTAAATTTACTCATTTATTCTGACAATAAATAAAAACAGTGATTTTGAAATTGCTGAATGATAGCTGCAAGCAGATAAGAGAAACATTGTCAACTTTGGGAAATATTTTTGTTAAATGCAAATTAAAAATTTAGGGAATGCTCCTTTCAAACTGAGCAGCAATGAATTAAAAAAAAAAAATAAAAAAAAAAAAAAAAAAAAAAAAAAAAGTGGATCTCAAATGAAATGGTGTGTATGGTAGAATTCTAAAAGAGGGGAGTAGCAGTATTGCAAAGGCACTGTATTTGATTTTTAAGCGATCTATTGCTTTTGGAGAGGTACCTGAGGACTGGAAAACAGCATATGTGGTGCCCATTTTTAAAAAAGGTAGTAAGGAAGATTTAGGGAACTATAGGCCAGTTAGTTTAACATCTCTGGTTGTGAAAATTTTGGAAAAGTTACTGAAAAGTCATACAGAGAATGGCTTTAGAAAGGGTAGATCATGTCAGACAAATCTACTAGAATTTATGGAATATATTACTGAATGTATAGACAGGGGTGATCCAGTTGATGTCATATATTTAGACTTTAGCAAAGCTTTTGATAAGGTACCCCATGTTAGGCTGATGCAAAAGTTGTCACAGTGTGGTATAGATGGAATGGTACACAATTGGATTAAAGAGTGGTTAAAGAACAGAAGGCAGTGTGTATTACTTAATGGTAATAAGTCATTATGGGAAACAGTGAAGAGTGGGGTCCCACAGGGTTCTGTGCTGGGACCACTTTTGTTCCTTATATATATAAATGATTTAGACAAAGGTCTTAAATGTAAGGTTTCTAAGTTTGCTGATGATACCAAAGTGGTTACCTCAGTAAGGAATAATGATGGATGCATAAAGCTTCAAGGTGATCTAGATAGACTTCTTGGTTGGGCAGAGAGGTGGCAAATGAACTTTAATAGTAAAAAATGTAAAGTTCTTCATGTAGGTTACTCAAATGAAGGATTTAATTATGAAATGAATGGGGAGTGGCTTGAGACTGTGGACCAAGAAAAGGATTTAGGTGTGATTATTAGCAGTAATCTGAAGGTGGGTGATCAATGTTTGGAAGCAAGGAATGGGAATTGAGCTAATAAGATGTTAGGTATAATTAATCGCAATGTAGTTTACAAGAGCAAAGAGGTTATAAGCAAGCTATATAATAGCTATGTTAGGCCAGCATTAGAGTATTGTGCACAGGTTTGGGCTCCTCATTTAAGAAAAGACATAGATATGCTGGAGAGAGTACAACGTCGAGCAACAAGGATGATTTCTGGCTTTGAAAATAAGAGCTATGAAGAGAGGTTGAAGGAGTTAGGAATGTTCTCGGTTGAAAGGAGATTTCTCAGAGGGGATATGATACAAGTTTACAAAATATTTGCATCTGACAGTAATACAGAGATTGAAAAATACTTTATAGTGGACCGTGGAAGAGTAACTAGAGGACATGATAAGAAAATTAAAAAGAAGCATGCCATCTCGATCTAAGAAAATACTCTTTCAGTAATAGAGTTGTTAATTTTTGGAATGACTTGCCACAAGAGATTGTTGACTGTGATTCTCTTGTCAAATTTAAAAGGGGCTAGATAGATATATGGATAGTTTAGGTATTATATAACTTGACTAAGCCAAATTGGTGGGTATATATAAATTTTTAGATCAACAGATCAACCTATGACTAAGCCTAATGGCAGTTTTTTTTGTAGTGGGTGATGGTTCATTGAATATTGCATGTATAATTGGGCTTAATTTTACTTTTATCTTTGCATGAATGAACTGATAACTAGGGATGGGATAGACCTAGTCTTTTGTGCATGTATTAGTATTGTTATTGTTATTATTTGTTTGGACTGGGACAGTCTCGATAGGCCCTTGTGGCTTCTAACTGTCTCTATTTTCCTATGTTTCCTATGAAATACCATTTACAATACAATCTGAGGATATGTTTTGTATATTTTGAGAAACTAACCAAACAACCCAACAATTAAAGGGTTTGAATCAATATGTTAGTAGAAGTAAGAATGCTCACTCACAAAAATCCAATTGCTAATTACCACATTGTTTTCTGACAAACCCATCAAAATTTTTACAAAATAAAAACCTCCCACCTCAGATTTTGCACAAATTTGCTGAATATAGTGAATTTTGGCAAGGAAACCATATATTAAAAGGAGGTCAATTACACTACAGGATCAAAAGTTATGGCCTCAGCATTCCTGAGGTCAAGGTTTGACTTCACTGTATTTGGCACCCCATAACTTTGGGAATAAAAATCATAAAATAAAAAATTTATATATATTTTGGATCAGAAATGCACAAGGATTCTAAATATATAAAGTTTCAGAATTGTTTGAAAAATAAAAAGTTTATAGGCAGACAAAATTGAGATCAAAATTTAACCTCTTGGGTAGTGACCCACAAAAATAAATTTAAGTCAAGAATCCATAATAAAAACCTTGTATATTGATATTCATTAATTGCTATTTAATTTCAAGTAAATGTTCCTGAAGTCAAATTTATCAAATTTCATTAAAAAATTACTAACAATTTTTTCATATATTTACATAACATGAATTTTTGAACTGTATTATATCACTTGGATGTAAGAATTTAGCCAAGTTTTCCTCTCCTTAAAATCTAAAGTATACTCAAGAACTTTTTCTATATACCGGTATTAGGTTATATTTTTAAGCAAATTGGAAGTTTTAATCACTAATTCTTAATATACAATGTAAAATGACCCACAAAATTTGACTCCATTTTTATTAACCATGTACATTAGAAATATATAAATGTTTTTCATAACATTAAATAGATTTATGGTTTTCAATAAACATGTAAATTTTAAATTTTTAATACATAAATTTTTTAATTTTCATATTATCCAAAATGTGTACATAATCCCTGGCAGTTACATTATTGTGCATGACAATAATTAGGCTTGCAAAATACCATGATATGACTGTCCAAACCATGATGAAATCTCACTATGTTTCACTCATGGCAATCCTGATCAGCAGTGATTCCACTCCCTATGACTTAAGTCAAGAGTGGAGACCCTGCCACTATAAAGATCTACCCGTATTTCCAAACCTGCCAGGGTAAGGAGAGTAAAATCTCTTGACAATGTTAAGAAAGAAAAAATGTTCAGACCTGATTTATTGTGTCCTCCATGAGGGAGAGTAGGTTCCCAAAAGGAGTAGCGGACATTACAATTACCCATTATCAATACAGGAGGGGGTAACTAATAAAAATAAGGTTGTAGCTCTTATACAGTGATCCCCTTCTTGTAGCACAACAGCAAAGGAGCCCAACCAGAGGCAAAGGCCACTCTCATAACCAAAATTTCTAGGACAGCATTAGGAGCTTTCTGCAAAGGGATCTCTAGAAAAGACAAAAAGCTTAATGAGGAAGGCCAAACCACAACACATCACTGGTTTCAGTCAGTCCTTCCTGAGAATAGAATAAACACTCATAATTGGGGAGTATTTAGGTTAGAGACAGGTCTCACAGAGGCCCAATATTTGTAGGGAATGAACAGCTATATAATTTTTAAAAATAACCTAAATTAGGCAATAAGGATCTGCAATTCTGCAAGACAAAGTTACAGTTGGCCATTGTGGAAAAGTTTAGAAGAAATTAAAGTCATTATATCTGCAAAAATACATGAAAGAGCTACTAGTCTGAAAAGTGGTGAGACATTCTGAGACCAAGAAAGAGGTCATTTATCTGCAGGGTGTGGGGATGGTAGATGATACTGTGGAACACTTGGAACTAACAGGGGCCCCCACAGGCCCATTAGAAGGTATCCCCTGGGCATCTGGGAGAACCTGACCCTGGGCACATGCTGGTACTGAATTCCATGTCCTCTGAAACCTCACCGGAGGGTGTGAGGATCACTTTGGAGCTATAAAAACCTTCAATCTGGTCAGCAGTTTGATTGTTCTGTAAAGGAACATTAGCATTTAGCACATTAGAAGAGGTATTTGGAAAAAATGTCACTGCTACATACGACTGTGACTGATGAGGATGTTAAAATTTACATAGGCAATAAGTCAAAAATGAAGGTATATTTCTATACAAGAGTGAAAATTGTGGTTTAATTATCCAAAGTGTATAATATTTAACTAGGGATTATGTTGATATGAATATGAAAAAACCACAACCAACCAAATATAAAGTAAAATGTGCATATAAATCTGTCAATAAGTGTCTTTTTTTCTGATTCAGTGAGTCAGTAGCTTAAATAAGTCAAATTAAATCTAAAGTTATAAAACTTTGTTGTCAAATATTGTTGTCAAAGTTATTGGATGCTACTCCTTTTATTTTAATCATTTAATGTTAAAGTTGTAGTAAACTATGAACTTTTAATAAACCAATAATACATGAATATAAAGTCTATTTACTTTAAGTTTTTTCAATTTTATAAATTTGTTTTCATGATTGGAAGTGTTAGTATAATTTTGCAAAGTGATATAATTATCAAAATTAAATATCTTATTTGTAGAAACGTAAATTATCAAGTTTTCTTAAACAAAAATTTTAGCTTACATTGTAGCATTGTTTTATTCTTAGATATTTTTATATTTACCCTTTCTGCAAATGAATATTCCCCAATTCTAAAACAGTATTTTGAGGTCTCTTCTTACTAACATAGTCCCGAGGTTTAAATGCCTACTAAGTAATTAAAGAGCAAATATTAAAAGGATGTCTATCAGTTTTAATTTTATAAATTGATGTGCAGCCTTTTTTTCCTAGGCTTTAAAGTTAGATGTATAAATTAAATAAACTTTATATTCACTTCTTATTGGCTTATTAAAAGTTCATAATTTACTACACTTTTAGCATTAAAATAAAAGGAGTAGCATCCGACAACTTTGACAACAAAATTTACTTCAAGTTTTATAACAGAGTTATCAATTGCAGCTATTTATAACCAAAGATTCTCATGGTTAGATTGACAAACTATAACTTT
This sequence comes from Armadillidium nasatum, assembly GCA_009176605.1. Taxonomy (NCBI): domain Eukaryota; kingdom Metazoa; phylum Arthropoda; class Malacostraca; order Isopoda; family Armadillidiidae; genus Armadillidium; species Armadillidium nasatum. Next base: position 7,789 of record SEYY01011389.1, on the reverse strand, counting down.
AGACTTAACCTGACTTATTATAACAAGTGACTGACTATAACTCTTCAAAACTGATTAAATCAGAAAAAAAGATCCTTTTTGACAGAGTTATCTGCACATTTTACTTTAAATTTGGTTGGTTGTGTTTTTTTTTTCATATTCATAACAAAATAATCCCTAGTTAAATATTATACATTTATACAGATTTTGAAGTAAGGTAATGGTTCCCTTTAGAAATATAACAATAAGGGTAATTTTCACAGTTGGTATTAGTATAGTGAGCAATGCAGATGCAGTTTACAAGAAACAGAATCATTCCCATACTGGCAAAAATTAAAATGATATTCAGGAAATAGATACTGTATGACAGGGTAAAGGATAAGACTGATGAGAACCTTAGAAGGGAGAGGCACTTGATACTTTAATTGCTGAGTCCATGAAGGAGAAGCAGCAACCCTAGAAGAGCTCAGTCTCTCCACCTCTAATAAATAGCTTCTCTTACTGTCAAAAGAACAAATAATTTGAAGAAAATTCTGAATGTCATTGCCATCTACTTCGATAGGGCCAATTTTCCCTAAGAGATATTTAATTCATGGTCCCTAGAGGCAGAGGGAACCAGCATTTGACAGAGAAAGGGCCAAGTTTATCCAAAGACTCCAGGGTGAACCTTCACGCCTATCAAGGGAGGGAATGGAGAATCCAATGCAAGACCCCTACCCAAAACACAAGAACCTTATATGAATAATTTCCTAAATAGGAAATGATAAGCAAGCATTGGTTGGTTTGATAAAAATACACTGTTTGTCTCTACTTTGCACCATCACAGCTGTCTCTGACAAATTGTAAGAAAGAGAAGTCATTGAATCCGCACCCTTACACATCCCAGGCTGTAATCTCATTCCCCTATTCAACCCACAGGATGCTGGAAGAGCACTATGGATCCTTCACACCTGTTACACTGCCACTTCTCTTCCTCCCAGAAAGAATGGGAACCTACTAATGTCCTCACCCTGGTGTCTCCTAAATGAGCTCCTCATCAGAAAACTGCCATTGCCATCATGTAGGAATGACAGGGGGTCTAGGTGGTAAAGCCTGAACTAGCAAGAAGGGTAAACCACAGTAACTTTAAGAGCACTTGGCGGAGCACAGATGTTCAAGTAATTTAAGACTAAAATGGGTAATGTCACAAATAACTCACACTATTAGACACCAGCTTAAATAAAATAACTTCATAAGGTGAAAATCAAAACATCAATCTCAGCTACAATACTTCTCCTTTCTCAATATAATATATATATATATATATATATATATATATATATATATATATATATATATATATATATATATATATATATATATATATATAGAGAGAGAGAGAGAGAGAGAGAGAGAGAGAGAGAGAGAGAGAGAGAGAGAGAAGAGAGAGAGAGAGAGAGAGAGAGAGAGAGAGAGAGAGAGAGAGAGAGAGAGAGAGAGAGAGAGAGAGAGAGAGAGAGAGAGAGAGAGAGAGAGAGAGAGAGAGAGAGAGAGAGAGAGAGAGAGAGAGAGAGAGAGAGAGAGAGAGAGAGAGAGAGAGAGAGAGAGAGAGAGAGAGAGAGAGAGAGAGAGAGAGAGAGAGAGAGAGAGAGAGAGAGAGAGAGAGAGAGAGAGAGAGAGAGAGAGAGAGAGAGAGAGAGAGAGAGAGAGAGAGAGAGAGAGAGAAAGAGAGAAGAGAAGAGAGAGAGAGAAGAGAGAGAGAGAGAGAGAGAGAGAGAGAGAGAGAGAGAGAGAGAGAGAGAGAGAGAGAGAGAGAGAGAGAGAGAGAGAGAGAGAGAGAGAGAGAGAGAGAGAGAGAGAGAGAGAGAGAGAGAGAGAGAGAGAGAGAGAGAGAGAGAGAGAGAGAGAGAGAGAGAGAGAGAGAGAGAGAGAGAGAGAGAGAGAGAGAGAGAGAGAGAGAGAGAGAGAGAGAGAGAGAGAGAGAGAGAGAGAGAGAGAGAGAGAGAGAGAGAGAGAGAGAGAGAGAGAGAGAGAGAGAGAGAGAGAGAGAGAGAGAGAGAGAGAGAGAGAGAGAGAGAGAGAGAGAGAGAGAGAGAGGTTGGGGGGTTAACAATTTTTTAAACAATTTAATATCCATAATTTATTTTATTTCATATTATTTCATCGTCACTAATGTTTCAGTAGGCGATATGAAGGAAAAAAATTTTTCTAACTTTTTCTTTTTACTCTGAAGTAGCTATAAATTTTGCAAGATTGCCTCTAGCATTGATCAGGACAGTATGACAATTTGTTAAACTATCTTAATTAGTATTTGTTAAATTTTTTTTTCCCATTTTTTATTTTTTTTACAAAACCTTTTTCCACAACTCAATTAACCTAAAAAAATTTATTTCATATGAATTCTTCTTCTTAGTTTTGATATTGGAAGAAAAAAAATCTGCAACTAGGAAAAATTTACTAATAATTTTTTGATGCCATATTGAATTTTTTTTTTACAAAATCCTTGGTAATTGTAGCATTCACTAGTAGATTTTTTTTGTTTCAGACCAGGTTACTGAAACTAACAGCATTCCTATGCATTGCGAGTTTGACTGGAACTACACATAGAGATTTGAAACTAATAACATAGCCTTCAAGTTTCTATTAAGACAAGGTTGCGAGATCATTGACATTACAAAATTTTTAAAAAACTTTATACAACTATATATATATATATATATATATATATATATATATATATATATATATATATATATATATATATATATATATATATATATATATAATATATATATTAGTAAAAAGTTAAGAAATTATCTGACCTTCCAATATATGGAAAATGTCGATATATTAATGCAAATTTTATATATTTCTATTATTATTATTTTATGCCTATGAATATTATTATTATTATTATTACTATTTTTTAGTTTCCTGGCATACTTAGTTCAACTTATAACCTGAATGACTGAAAATGCCATGTGATACAGGCCTAACTGATAGGTGGAAATTTCAAAAATATTGATATACAAGGTCAGACAACTTCTTAACCTAAGCCTATATATATATATATATATATATATATATATATATATATATATATATATATATATATATATATATATATATATATATATATATATATATATATATATAACATTAGTTTTTAATAGATTAGGCCTTTTTATTAGCTGTTAACCATAATTAAAAAGTCTATTTTCCTTGTTATTAAGTAGTTTTATTCTTTTAGTCCAGGTAAGGTTAAGTTTGTAAGATCTAACAAACTAGTTACTTACCTAACATGGACTTAATGGGTAAAACTACGCCTAAGAGCTAACATATAGACCTAACCTAACCTAACAAAAACCCACGGTTAACTATGCCTAAAGGCCAACAAAAATGCCTAACCTACCAGAAAACCTATGTTCACTAAGTGCATATATATATATATATATATATATATATATATATATATATATATATATATATATATATATATATATATATATATATATATATATATATATATGGCTTAGGTGGAGATTGTTTCTGAGTTTCGATATTTTTTATTTCGATATTTTTTTATGTCAATATTTTATTTTAATCGATATTTTCCTGCCTATAATTAGCCCTAGGCTACTATGTCGTGCAAACGTTCTTGTGTACGTTAGGTCTCTTTTACGGCAAATTCTTGTGTAGGTTAGGCCTCTTTTTACGGCAATATCGGTAGTTCAGGTTATGATAAGTCGAATTAGGTTCTGCTAGAAAAGTAAGTAATAATAATTGTGTGTATGTCTAGTAATAGTACCTCTGGCAACTCTCTTGTTTATGATAGGCTTCTCCGATATTTTCGATTTTTGATATTTTTTAACAATCGAAACTCAGAAACAATCTCCACCTTTACCTATATATATATATATATATATATATATATATATATATATATATATATATATATATATATAATATATATATATAAACTCAAAGACAATGTTGTTAGTTTCAAATCCCTAAGGGTAGTTCCAGTCAAACTCGCAATGCTTAGGTATGTTATTTGATTCAGCAACCTCGTCTCTTAAGAAAAAATCCACTACTGTGAAAGTTACAATTACCAAATTCTTCTCCATTCCTCAACCATAAAAAAAAAAAAAAAAAAAAAAAAAAAAAAAAAAAAAAAAAAAAAAAAAAATCGTCTATAAATAGGGCACATAGTGGGGGGTGGAAAATTTTGGCACTCCTACTCTAGTTATCACCGATTTTAACCATTTTTGCACAGAATTCAGAAAATGAAATACAAATAAGAATAAAACCAAAACTATTACCCAGCGAGAACAATAACATCATTTATTCAACTAGCAAATATCTTCACTTCTCACTTTTTTTTTTTTTTTTTTTTTTTTTTTTAAATTTTTCCAGCAATACAATAACAAAGATCATATGCTGGTGCTTCATTTAATTATTAAATCATCATCACTACTACCACTTCGAAACAATACCATTTTTCACCACTATCTTATTTTCTTTATTTCATTTAGTTATATCTTTCTCCGAAATATTACAAATATTTTTTACTGTTTTATCAATAGATAACTCCTTATCTGTTCTATCAAAAGACAAACTTAAAAATTCTGTCAAAAGACAGGCCTCAAAATCCCGTCAAAAGACAGGCCTCAAACTCCCGTCAAAAGACAGGCCTCAAAATTCTGTCAAAAGACAGGCTTCAAAATTCCGTCAAAAGACAGGCTCCAAAATTCTGTCAAAAGACAAGCTTCAAAGATTCCGTCAATAGACAACTTCTATGTTCTTTCAAAAGACCACTGTTAAATTATTTCAATTTAATTATTTTTATAGGAGGAAAATATCCACTTCATTTTCACCTCAAATCAGGGCATATAATTTAGCTTCTTTTAAGAAATTAATAATGATTTCCCCAGGAAACAAGGAAGACAAAATTGTGGGAATGTCATATGGAATTGCAAGTCTTCCACTCATGTCCTTTAATAATTTTCTATGCTTATTATACAATGGACAGATTATAAATATATGTTCCAATGTTAAATTTACATTACAAAAACTGCATTTTGGAGGTGGACTTCCATCATAGTAATGCTGAGTATTAATAAGGGCAACACCCAATCTCAGTCTAGTCAGAACTACTTGATCTGTTCTTGTCATATTATTATAAGTATAACTCCAATCCTGAATCAGAGGCTTTATTTGCGGTAGCAAACCACCTACAATAATTCCATTTGTCTTGCCACTCTCTATAACAAATTCTTGAAACACAATTTTTTAAATTCACTCTTCAGAATATCCCAACTCTACAGGAAGCCCTTGTATTGAAGACAGTTTAGCAGCTTCATCCACCCTGTCATGTAAGATTATTCCTACATGACTCGGGATCCATATTATAACTATGTCTCTATTATTTAATTGATGTAATATACTATGTATTTTTTTGTATTATAAAATGTGTTGCGTAGTCTGCTTCAATTGCTTTAATTACAGATAAGGAATCAGTAAATATTGCTAAGCTGTGAATGTGGTTTAGACAGCAAATGATGTAAGGCTTTATATATTGCATAAGTTTCTGCAGTAAATATGGAGCTATAATTAGGTAATAAAAACTGCATCTTCACTTCATCATACAACACAGCACTACCTGTATTCTCACAATCCTTTGAGTCATATGTAAAACAGACATGATATTTACCTATCTTTCAATGTATCAATTCTTTTCTTGAAATAATTTTTTGAAATATGCCCACTTCAGTATTCTTTTTTGACCGTTTAAGAAGACTCAAATCAACAACAACATTCTTTGCTTTTCTCAAAAATATGAAAATATTGGATAATTTATCCAATGGTAAATGGGATTCTTCAATTAAGACTTTTCAATCTACCAATACAAGGCAGTGGTAGGCCTCTCTGCTCATAAAAATTATAATGAAAAAATTCTTCATACAACAATCTAACAGGATGTTCAATTTTTGACATTCTACTCAGAATATAGCCTAGCCCCAACATATCCATCATGGCATAATATATGCTTCAACCTCCAGATGCTCCACAATACTACTCTTTAGTGCACCAATGGCTATCCTGATGGACTGATACTGTATTCTATTGAGTATTTGAGATAATTCCTGAGAAAGAGTATTGTAAATAAAACAACCATAATCAATTTTTGTTCTTATTAATGTTCTATATAAGTATAACAATAACTTCCTATCACATCCATACTTTTTACCCCCGATATATTTTAGAAGAGGTATTACTTTTCACATCTTGATTTGATTTGATTAATATGTGCACTCCATGTCAGTCTTCTATCAAAGATTAAACCTAAAAATTTATGATTATTTTTAAACTGTATATTTTGATTATTTAAATTTAAGAGTATATTTCCATCCACTTTCTTGTGTGTAAATACCATTGCTACAGACTTTGTTGCTGAGAAAGTTACTCCCCATCTCCTAGACCAGTTTGATATATCATTCAAAGCATGCTGCATCACCATATTAGATGTTTCTTGATTTTTATGTCGATACCATATAGCCACATCATCAGCATATATAGAGAATTGCACTCCTTGAGGTTTTATGTCCAATATATCATTTATAAATAGCGAAAATAAAACAGGACTTAACATACATAGGAAAATAGAGACAGTTAGAAGCCACAAGGGCCCATCGAGACTGTCCCAGTCCAAACAAATAATAACAATACTAATACATGCACGAAAGACTAGGTCTATCCCATCCCAGTTATCAGTTCATTCATGCATAGTCATGCATAGATAAAAGAAAAACTAAGCCCCATTACACATGCAATATTCAATGAAACATCACCCACTACAAAAACTGCCGTTAGGCTTAGTCATAGGTTGATCTGTTGATCTGTTGATCCAAAAATTCATATATACCGCCAAGTTTGGCCTTAGTCAAGTTATTCTATATAAATACCAAACCATCCATATATCTATCTAGCCCCTTTTAAATTTGACAAGAGAATCACAGTCAACAATCTCTTGTGGCAAGTCATTCCAAAAATTAACAACTCTATTACTGAAACAGTATTTTCTTAGATCGAGATGGCATGGCTTCTTTTTAATTTTCTTGTTATGTCCTCTAGTTACTCTTCATGGTCCACTATGAAGTATTTTTCAATCTCTGTATTAATGTCAGATGCAAATATTTTGTAAACTTGTATCATATCCCCTCTGAGAAATCTCCTTTCAACTGAGAACATTCCTAACTCCTTCAACCTCTCTTCATAGCTCTTATTTTCAAAGCCAGAAATCATCCTTGTTGCTCGACGTTGTACTCTCTCCAGCATATCTATGTCTTTTCTTAAATGAGGAGCCCCTTGTGCACAATACTCTAATGCTGGCCTGACATAGCTATTATATAGTTTGCTTTATAACCTCTTTGCTCTTGTAAACTACATTGCGGTTAATTATACCTAACATCTTATTAGCTTTATTCCTTGCTTCCAAACATTGATCATCCACCTTCAGATTACTGCTAATTATCACACCTAAATCCTTTTCTTGGTCCACAGTCTCAAGCCACTCCCATTCATTTCAATTAAATCCTTCATTTGAGTAACATACATGAAGAACTTTACATTTTTACTATTAAAGTTCATTTGCCACCTCTCTGCCCAACCAAGAAGTCTATCTAGATCACCTTGAAGCTTTATGCATCCATCATATTCCTTACTGAGGTAACCACTTTGGTATCATCTGCAAACTTAGAAACCTTGCATTTAAGACCTTTGTCTAAATCATTTATATAATAAGGAACAAAAGTGGTCCCAGCACAGAACC
>SEYY01011388.1:7500-17701 GCA_009176605.1 Armadillidium nasatum | reverse complement strand
ACTATGGCTGTGGCCCTCTGTTGCAATGTCACTATTTGCACACATTAATCACGTGACAAATGACGGGACGGGTAGATCTTCTGATTATTTCCACTACCGTAAACGATTAAACTACCAATCCGCGACAGTGATATATTAAGGTTAACAACTACAACCAATCACAATTGGAGTTCGTTTGTTTCTCAATTCATACATTTCTATGGCAATTGGCATCTTATTATAACACCGTCTTCCTATCGCTGTAACTTAAGAGTAAACGTATGTACGGGATACCTGTTCACATGCACGTAACGTAAAAAATTGTATGAAGCTCCTATATTTAGAACCTTCAGCCGTATATTTCAGCCGTAGTGCGACAATTTTGAGGGGATAATATATATATATATATATAATGGTTGGAGTATTGTTTTTAGAAGAGTAACGAATGAACTTTTACTGGATAAGATTAGATGTAGGAGTAGCTACCGATATAAAAAAAAATTAATTCCGGTTCAAGATGCTAATATTTCAAAAAACAAATATTTTAATTACTTCGTTTCAGAGACGAATGAATGATGAATATTCATGAAGATGATGAATAATTTTTTTTTTTTTTTGTAATTTTGAATTAAACAAGTTTAGCTATATTAAGTAAAAAACTGAAAATAAATAAATAAATTGGAAAAAGCAGTGAAGCTGGATTTCTTAATCGGTTTTAAACCTAATGAAAATTTTTGGCAAAGAAGGTATGTTCACGAGGTAGATAGGACTATGAACAACATTTCAATTCTTAGAAACAAATTTAAACAATATATTCTAAACTTGTGCACAGAAGAAAGTACTTGGGTGATAAATCATTTATAGCAACTGTTCCGAACACTTATACGTTCAATCTTACAGAAGGGCAATTAAGTGGCATTCGTAATGATGGTACTATGAAACCAAAGTATATATAAGAGCCTCTTGACGAACTCTGGATATATATAAAATAACAATGAGTTTTCTCAAGTTTTAAGGAGAGCTCTGTTGATTCTTTTGCAGTTTTCTACAGAGCGAATTTGGATATTTTGAGCTCACCAATTTAAAAAATTAATAAAGACAAAGACTACACACAGTTGAAGACTGAGATGATATTTGCCTAATATTGCATTAATTATGCCTAAAAATCTTATTAAAATTATTGCATGCTGTTTGATTTATTTATTTCACACTGATCTAAATTTGTATTTTACAGTATTGTGTATTCTTCAATTGTTGTCTTCTACTCTACTTTCTTTCTTGAACGAAAACTCTGTACAATTTTAAGTGTGCTGATCAGTTCTACAACAAGTACTATTTTTTTCATATAATATCTATTGTCCTTTATTTAATTAACATATGATCTTTGGTAAGTTCAAAGAGTTAAAAAAAAAAAAAAAAAAAAAATCACTATCCTAAAAATGTGACGTTTAAACTGTGGCAATTTTTTCATTCTTAAAGGGTAAATAAACTAGGGTATATAGTATCCAGCATCATTTAAAAATAAATGTATTAATCTTTTAAACCACCTAAGCTTCTAACTAAAAATGAATGATAATTTGTGACAAAGTTCGTATTTTAAAGAAATTAATTCATTAGTGATTGTCTTTTGTTCTTTGAAATCATCAATTTTAGATAAATTTATAAAGATTTATTAAATATTTCTTTTTCCGATTGTGGTTATGTTGACATTGGGGGAAAAAATGGATTTAAAACGAAAAATGTTTTTACAATACCTTCATTACTAGAAACAAATTCAACATTGCATATACAAAAAATACGTTAAAAGTAAAAAAAATTTAATATACATAAATCAGTTATTGAAGCTCAATTTTAAATCATAGGAACAGAAACCATGAGAAAGTTTATTATAGTTTACAGGAATTTAATGTTAATACTGGCTGTAATATATATATATATATATATATATATTATAATATATATATATATAATATATATATATATATATATATATATATATATATATATATATATATTATATATATATATATATATATATATATTATACACTTATAAATGCCCAACAGCTTCCAAATTTCTGTTTACAAATATTATTTTTTCTACATTTTTGGAGCTAAGTCTTGTTCTTCTGTCAGAAATTAGATCCCCTGCTTTTGAAAACATTCTTTCGCTTTCTACAGATGTTGCCGGAATGGCTAAAAATGTTTTAGCCACATCACTAAGAATCGGAAATAAATTTGTGTGTTTTTTCCAAAACTCCAGCGGGTTAGAATGAAGATTCATTTCGGTCTTTTCTTTATACTTAAAGCTGTTGTATAATTCTAACTCACTGTTTAAAGCCGAATTTTTGGTCATTTCTTCTTCATCACTGCTGCTGTTGCTAACCATTAGGCTTTTAAAAGTATCAGCTGAGGTCTTAAATATTCGTTCGTTGTCTCTTCTTTTTTTTAAAGATTGCTCTTCTTCTGGAAAAGGCTTTTCTTTGCAAACAGATATGTAAAACGATGATATCCCTTCATAGATTAATTCTTTATCATTTTCTGAAAAAATCTTTTTCTTAAATCTAGGATCTAAATAGGTAGCTATTAAACAATTAACATTGCGACAGTAGGGAATTAGGCGTTGGTTTACTTCTTGTTGAATTTGATTTTTTTACAGCTACCAACCTCTCATCAACTTGTACTTTGCTCATCCGAGAACTAATTGCAAAAACTGATGGAAAAATGATTGATGAAGTAGGGTACTTGCTACCAGATAAAATTAAAGAAGCCTCTTTGAACGGCTGCAAAAGTGTACAGAGATCTTTGAAGCATTTCTTTTTCTTCTTGTGTTATCGCCAATACAGGCGTTTTCAACTTTAAGGCTGCAATTTCAAGAGGTTCTTTTTGTTTAATTACCTCCTCAATCATAGGAAAAGAGCTGTTCCAACGAGTTCTACAATCTCTTGGAATCTTATTGGGATCTATGTTAGTTTTCATTTCTGTTTTATATATGGACTTATATTCATTCCATAATTTCGGTGATCTTTTAAAGATAGAAGCAATAGCTCTTATTTTTTCCATTAAATTGAGTACTGGAGATTCATGACTTGATTTCTGGAATATTATTGGTTCTAAACACAAATTTATAGTATGTGCTATACAAGAAATTCTTTCTAGGTTCATTTTTTGGCAAGCCTTTACAACATTAGTCCCACTATCTGTAACTGCAAATGATGGAAGTTTAAGGTCCATAGAATTTATACAGCTATTAATAGAAGAAGCAATATTTTCACCTGTATGCGCTTCATTAAATGGCAAACATCCTATGCAGTACGATTGTAAATTCCACTGAGCATTTACAAAATGACCAGTAATAGCTAAAAACTGATTTTGGTTCTTCGTACATGTCCAAATATCAAATGTTACGCTATATGATGCACATTTTCCAATGTCTTCTTTAATAGTTTGAAAACATATATATATATATATATATATATATATATATATATATATATATATATATATATATATATATATATATATATATATATATATATATTAAATTTGGGAGGAAATTTTCAAAATTTGAGAGGCAACATCTCGAAAAGAACAAATAGCGTTGAATGAAGTATAGGAAGTTGTAGTTTTGTACCTCCTCTAAACAACTGCCGAAAATGAAAAAAAATTGTAGATGTTGATTTTTTAAATTATTTTATTTTTATCTGGAAAGGTATTTTTTCCAAAATTTTTACTTCAGTTGGACAGAAAAGGACATATAATTTTTTTCCCTAAAGCATATATCAATAAACTTTACCTACTATTTTTAGTTAATAGAACTGTGAATACACAGTTCAATTTTCAAGCTATGTGGACCAGTGGTTTTTCCCCACTATCCAATTTTTTCAAGAGTAAAATTTCTGGAAATAAATCAAACCGTTAGAGATACAGAAAAACGTCTTAAGTAAACTTTTCTCAACGGGTTAAAATATATGTACCGTGCAAATTTCATAAAAATCGGAGAAGAATTAAAAAAAAAAATATTTTAAGATGTCTTAAATAAACTTAAATATAGCAAAATGAAGTGGGGTATTAGGATACTGATTAAATCCAGATGAACCAATCAAACCCATTATCCGAAATTCGGAATTGTAATTTTATCCAAACCTCTCAAAATTAGAAATCTGCCATCCCACAATCTTCCTAAAGTCTGGAAATATATGTATATATAGAATCTGTCTTAAAGTAATGAATAAAAAAATAAAAAAAAATAAAAAAAAAAAAAAAAAAAAAAAAATAATAATAAATAAAATATATAATATATATATATATATATATATATATATATATATATATATATATATATATATATATATATATATATATATATATATATATATATATATATATATATATATATATATATATATATATATATATATATATATATATATAATCTTACGGAACAGAAGATTATCGCAGGATACAATTATTCGGTGCGGTGCGCACCAGGGCCCGCACCACGCACCGCACCGCACCGCACCGTTAATTTTTCTTTGCGCACCGCACCGCACCGCACTTTCATTTTTTCTTTCGCACCGCACCGCACCGCACCGTGTTGCTGAAATAGTCTTGCGCACCGCACCGCACCGCACCAAAATGACCGCACCACGCACCGCACCGCACCGCACCAAAATGACCGCACCACGCACCGCACCGCACCGCACCCGGTGCGTCGGCCAACCCTACTAGTATGCACATAAGCCCGTTATATATATATATATATATATATATATATATATATATATATATATATATATATATATATATATATATATATATATATATATTATATATATATATATATATATATATATATATATATATATATATATATATATATATATATATATATATTATAATAATATATATATATATATATATATATATATATATATATATATATATATATATATTATATATATATATATATATATATATATATATATATATATATATATATATATATATATATATATAATATATATATATATATATTATATATATATATATATATATATATATATATATATATATATATATATATATATATATATATATATATATATATATATATATATATATATATATTATATATATATATATATATATATATATATATATATATATATATATATATATATATATATATATATATATATATATAAGTACAATTTCGCAGGAGAGTTTACAGTAAATATTTTCGATCCAGAATGGTTGAATTTACAAATATTTTATCTTTCATTTCTAATTATGAATTTGACAGGACAAAGTAAGTGATATTATTTATTTAAAGAAAAATGGTTCATTAACAAAAATGTTTGATCTCTCTTATTTTGCATCCCATCATTCTCCTACGGTTCAGGAAGAAACTGTAATATTATTTTTTTTTATTTTTATTATTACTTATTAATTTTGAATTTTAAATTTGGCACATTGTTCGACATCCCTAAGTCTTTTCTCTATATTTTGAATGTGACTTTTATTATTTACCAACATTTTTTTGATACACAAAAGTTTCACTTTCTCTCTCGAATTGTTTCCACTCACTTCCCTCTCTCGGAAAATAAAATGCGTTCACCCAAATATGGAGAAAGTTTTCAAGTCTCCCATACAGATTTGAAAGTGACACAGAAAGAGAATGAGATAAAAAAAAGGGAAAAAATGTTTCCAATATAATATAAGTATTTAAAAACTAAAGAAGGGAAAATGAATGACGTTGCCATGATTAAAATTCATTTATTAAGAGTAACTGAAGCCTTATTTGGAAGTTAATTCCTCATTTCATAAGTCTATATATATATATATATATATATATATATATATATATATATATATATATATATATATATATATATATATATATATATATATATAATATATATATATATATATATATATATATATATATATATATATATATATATATATATATATATATATATATATATATATATATATATGAAACTATTACGTCATATGCGTAATTCGGACAAAAATATGAATTTCTGATTTAATTTTATAACTGTGTGCACATATTACTTAATATTTTAAACTCTAAAATTGTTCTTTTATTAACAGAGTCTTTATTACTCTTGCTTCTCTTTGACTCAGGTGTGCAATATGGTCAATAAAATATATTTATGGTTTTCCCTCATTTTCTTCTTTAAAATAATTAAATTACAATATTGTTTGTTCTTCCTGGCTGCTGTAATAATCTCTCTCTCTCTCTCTCTCTTATTATATATATAATATATATATATATATATATATATATATATATATATATATATATATATATATATATATATATATATATATATATATATATATATATATATATATATATATATATATATATATATAAAGTAAATAGGGTGAGAACTAGATGAGAATAGCAATAAGAGAGAGTGAAGGGAGAAGATAGTGAATTAATTCAAGGTACAAGGTGATAAAGAGGTAAGAAAGAGATGGAAAAGTGACGACTTTAGTGAATTGTTAAACGGGGTGAATGCAATTGTAAAGTGGGGAGAGATGATGAATAATGAGGAGTTAGTGACTAAGAAAGAAGAGAGGAATACTAGTATTGAGTAGGAGGAAGTTGCTGTAAAAAAGGTAAAGAGAGGAAAATCGGCAGGTACAGACGATGTATATGGGAAGGGGATAAAGGAGATAGCTGGAGAAGTGGTTGACTACTTGGTTCGAATGTTTAATGTGTATTGATGAGAAGGGAGAGTGCCTCAAGAGTGGCAGAATCCTTGTATGGTACCTATATTTAAAGGAATGGAAATAAGATGGTGTGTAAGAATTATAGGGTGATAAGTCTTTTGAGTGAAGTAGGGAAGATTTATGGAAAGGTATTATTATCAAGTGTGGGCGAGGAAAAAGGGGTTTTTAAAAAGTGTAGTGAACATATGTGAACATGCGTTCACACTAAGAATGATTGGTGAGAAACTGCATGAAAAAGATTGTGTGGTGTGTATGTTTTATGGGTTTGGAGAAGTATATGATAGAGTATGTGGAAGGAAGTTATTTGAGATATTAATGGAGTGAAACGTGAGGGGTAGATTGCTGAAAAGGATTAAGACTTTTTAAGTGAATTGTAGATCGAGGCTGAGGGTGAAGAGGTAGCTTACGATTGGTTTAGCTTAAGAGTGGGACTGAGACAGGGGTGGGTAATATCACCGTGGTTATTTAATGTTGATTAATGGTGTTGTTAGTAGAATAAAGAGGGATGGGTATCAGGTTAAGAAGAGTGGAGGGTGAATGGGAGGTAAATGTCTTACTGTTTGCAGTTGATGCGGTGTTGGTGATAGAGTCTGTCGAAAAGTTGAAAAGTTGGTGAGAGAGTTTGATAGGAAATGCACGAACATGGGATTGAAGATAAGTCCCATAAATATAATGTGTTTAAGATTAAAGGACTGAAAACGATATATGCTTTGAGAAGGGTTGATAGGTTGAGAAATGAAATAATAAGAAATATGTGTGGAGTAAAAAGAGGTGTGGTTGACGGAGAAGAGGAGGCTGTACTAAGGTTTTCTGGACATGTGAGTAGAATGAATGAGGACAGGGTGGTGGGAAGAGAGCACATACATCCAAGATGGAAGGGAAAAGGGAATAGGAAGTCCTAAAGTGAAGATGGTTAGATAGGGTGAAGGAGAATTTTTGAGGAATTAGTTTGAGTTTAGACGATAGTAGGAGAGTTGCGGAGAACAGTGATATGGAGGGCAGTTGTAAGGGGGTATGAGAGGTAGGGTGTGTGTGTGAGAGAATTATGGTGGGAAGCACCTTACGAGATTGAGAAGGGTGGAAAGTGAAATAATATATATATATATATATATATATATATATATATATATATATATATATATATATATATATATATATATATATATATATATATATATATATATATATATATATATATATATATATATATATATATATTTTTTATCACCTCTGGTGGGCAAAGGCCAGAGGCCTACTACAATTCCACCAGAGTTAGGGGGAAAAACGGAAGAATGGTCAAATTAAAGGCCGACGTGACCTGATACACGACGTTTGAAGGTGTGTAAGTCATAGGAAGTTGGAAAAATAGAAGAAGGGAGTGTGTTCCAAACTTTACCGGTAGAGTACATGTAGGACAGAGCATAGCGGTTGAGTCTGGGGTCAGAGAGTTGGATAGAGAAAGGATGAGACTGTGTAGAAAGTCGAGTCACACGAACCCTTCTCAGTGGAGGAGGTATGCGACGAGAGAGTTCAGAAGAACAGTGTTCATTGTAATAGCGATAGTATAGAGAGAGTGACGCAACAATTCGACGGGCAAAAAGAGATTGAAGAGAGCAGGAGAGTTGATGAGACGAAATGCCCTAGACTCCACTTTCTCTAAGAGAGCTGTATGTGTGGAACCACCCCAGATGTGCGAAGCATACTCCATACAGGGGCGAACAACACCCCTATACAGAGCAAGCAACTGGGGTTGAGTGAAGAAATACTGAAGGCGCCTCAGAACACCTAACCTCTTAGAAGCTTGCTTAGAAAGAGAGGTAATGTGATCTTTCCAAGAAAGATCACGAGAAAAGAAAACGCCGAGAAAATTAAGAATAGATGAAGGTCTGAGTTAAGTGTTTTCGAAGAAGATATCATAGTTGTGTGGAAGATTGTGTCGAGTAGTGAGATGGAAAAATTGAGTTTTTGAGGCATTGAAAACAACCATGTTCTCTCTGCCCCAATTAGAAATACGAGATAGATCAGAGGTCAGCTGTTCCAAGGCAACCCTCCTTGCATCAAGTAACTGTTGTTGAGAGGGGCGCCTTTCAAATTGAAAAGAGTAATGAAGGGTGGAGTCATCAGCATAGGAGTGGATAGGAGATGAAGTAACAGAGAGAAGGTCATTAATGAAAAGTAGAAAAAGTGTTGGGGATAGGACAGATCCTTGAGGAACACCACTATTAATAGATTTAAAGGAAGAACGGTGGCCGTCTACAACTGCTGCTATAGAACGACAGGAAAGGAAATCAGAGAGAAGGTCACAGAGAGAAGGATAGATTCCGAAAGAGGGAAGTTTGGAAATCAAAGCTTTGTGCCAGACTCTATCGAAAGCTTTCGATATGTCTAGTGCAACAGCAAAAGATTCACCGAAATGCCGAAGAGCGGAGGACCAAGAGTCAGAGAGAAGGGAAAGGAGATCACAAGTAGAGCGTTTCTTGCGAAAGCCATACTGGCGATCAGAGATAAGGTTAGAAGAATTGAGATGTTTCCAAATCTTCCTGTTAATTATAGATTCGAAAACTTTAGAAAGAACTGAGGTTAAGGAAATGGGACGATAGTTAGAGGTTTGAGAGGGGTCCCCCTTCTTCGGCACAGGCTGAATGAGCGCACGTTTCCAGCAAGAAGGGAAGGTTGAAGTAGAAGGCATAGACGGAAAAGTTTACCAAGGCAGGGTGCAAGCTCGGAAGCACAAGTTTTGAGAACCACAGGAGGGATACCGTCAGGACCGTAAGTCTTCTTAGTATTAAGCTCAGAGAGAGCAGAAGTGACGTCATTAGAAGAAATTATAATTTTAGGCATAAATGAGTTGGAAGGGGTTGAAGGAGAAGGAACAGCTCGGGAATCGTCTAAGGTTGAGTTGGAAGCAAAAGTTTGAGCGAAGAGTTCAGCTTTAGAGGAAGGCAAAACGGCAGTTGTACCGTCAGAAGATACTAGAGGAGGGAAAGAGGAAGAAGCAAAGTTAGAGTTGACATTTTTTGCAAAATACCAGAAAGGGTGAGAGGAAGTAGAACCAGAAAGATTGCTGCCTTTTAAGCGGAGAAAAGAGTTTTTAGTGTTAAGAAGGATAGATTTTGCACGATTGAAATATAAGTTGCATGAGTTTCAGGAGTTTGAAGACGACGGTAATTCCTGAAGGCAGCATCCCTGCCGTGAATAGCACGAGAACATGCAGAGTTAAACCAGAGTTTGTTAGGTTTAGTAGAAGGAAAAGAATATGGAATGTACGCCCCCATGCCAGAGAGAATCACCTCGGTTATGCGCTCTGCACACTCAGAGGGACCCCTCCCACGGAAACAGTAATCATTCCTTGGAAAATCAGAGAAGTACAACCGCAAGTCAGGCCAGTTAGTGGCACCAAAATGCCAGAAACGTCTCCTCGCCGAAGGCGGGGGCCGTTCTTGCGGAAGACTTGA
>SEYY01011388.1:0-5000 GCA_009176605.1 Armadillidium nasatum | reverse complement strand
GAATATGAATCGAATCCAAATTCTACTAATTTTTCACTTTTTCAATCAGAATTTTTTTTTCAACTCATACTACCAAAATGACCACAAAGTTATTTGCAAGGCTAATTTAAATAAAGGATGAATACAACGGGGTCACTAATTTGGACTTATTAATAGAGCGAAACGAATAACGGAGTTTAGATTCACAGAAATCATTAAGGGATCTGTTGTCTGACTCTACCTGTTATTTTCAGCTCTCTATAGCGATGTCTAGCAAGAACATTTTGAACTGCTTCTATATATATATATATATATATATATATATATATATATATATATATAAATATATAATATATATATATATATATATATATATATTATGCTCTCTATAGGGGTGTTGTTCTCCCTGTATGGAGTATGCTTCACACATCTGGGTGGTTCCACACATACAGCTCTCTTAGAGAAGGTGGAGTCAAAAGCATTTCGTCTCATCAACTCTCCTGCCTCTTACTAACTCTCTACAATCTCTTTCTGCCCGTCGAATTGTTGCGTCACTCTCTCTTTACTATCGCTATTACAACGGACACTGCTCTTCTGAACTCTCTCGTTGCATACCTCCTCCATTGAGAAGAGTTCGTGCAACACGCCTTTCTACACATTCTCATCCTTTCTCTGTCCAACTCTCCGACCCCAGACTTAACCGCTATGCTCAGTCTTACATATACTCTACTGGTAAAGTCTGGAACACACTCCCTTCATCCGTTTTCCCAACTTCCTTTGACTTGCATACTTTCAAACGCCGTGTGTCTGGACACGTCGGCCACCATCGACCATGATAATAGACCTTTCCCAACTCCGGTGGAATTTGGTAGGCCTCTGGCCTTTGCCCACCGGAGGAGACATAAAAAAAAAAAAAAAAAATAATATATTATATATATATATATATATATAATATATATTAATATAATATATAATAAATTCTTCTGCTTTCCTTGACTCTAAAATTCCCTTCTGCCTGTCAAACTTTTATTTCATCACCCTTATAACGCAGCTATTACAATGGTAGTCTCTGCCCTTCTACTGTATCCATTCATACATCTCACACCTCCTCCTTTGAGAAGTGATTATGGTAAATGACCAAAAGCTGAATGGTTGTTCAGAAGCAAATATCATGACATTGGCTATTATTTTTCTTATCATGTTACCCATTAGATTTTAATGAATGATAAGTTCATGCTCATTTATCAATCACATCAGTGAAGAAACAAACATTTCCTTACTGGTTTAAAATTCCATGCGCCTTGATGTGCGTCTCCTCTAGAATCCACTTGTAACCGAACGGTATATATATATATATATATATATATATATATATATATATATATATATATATATATATATATATATATATATATATATATATATATATATATATATATATATATACCCTCCAGGAACCTGTCAGTGGAACCAGCATCTTTCCCCATCTGCTTGAAGAAGTTCTCCCAGAGCCCTCCAAAAGATCAAGTTCTTCGGCTCGCCGGTCCCCATGCCGGTCCATGAGTCCTATCCAGACTCTTCAGGTAGGGTTTTCACCCTTTCAGTAGGACCAGCATCGTTCTCAAACCAACCTCCAAACACTCTCTCCTAGGGGTCTTCTAAAAGATTGCGCTTCTCCGAGCAATGGTTCCCAATGCTGGTTCTGGAGTAGTTACAAGCCGTTGACAGAGAAATCACAAGGCCGGATGGCTAGTCCTGTCGTCCTTGCATTTAGTTCTCTTCACATGATCCGATCCTATATATATATATATATATATATATATATATATATATATATATATATATATATATATATATATATATATATATATATATATATATATATATATATATATATATATATATATATATATATATATATATATATATATATATATATATATATATATATATATATATATATATATATATATATATATATATATATATATATATATATATATATATATATATATATATATATATATATATATATATATATATATTATATATATATATATATATATATATATATATATATATATATATATATATATATATATATATATATATATATATATATATATATATATATATATATATATATATATATATATATATATATATATATATATATATATATATATATATATATATATATATATATATATATATATATATATATATATATATATATAATCAGAGGACCGAAACCTATTATTGGGCAGTGATCTTCCATCTCATCATTCTTCTTCCTGCCTTCAACACCTCTAATTTCTTCAATTGTCATTTAAATTGTCTTCTTCGAAGTCTACATTTATCTAAAGGAGTTCAATTTAGAGTCTTGCGCAAATTGAATAGGCATCAATTAAAAAAAAATAATTTTTAAAATTTTTATTATCGCTAAGGGAATTATTCTATACTGTAGCACAAACGTACTTATGGGTTACGACCCAAGCTTAGGTGGATGTGGCTTCCTTGTTGGATCGCCCCCCCCCCAAAAAAAAAAATTAAAATGCCCTTTTTTTTCTTTAATTTAAGAATCGCACTAAACTGTTCTGTGCACTTATATTTCTAATCTCTTTTATTTTCCAGTTATTCATATCTGTTTTACAATACATTATCATTATTACCTCCATTCTATATAGCCCCCACCTACTTAGTTAAAGCAGTGGCTTGGAAAAGTTTCTGAAACCAAACTTTTAATTACACTCTGTGTAGTAATGAATAAATATTACACTTAATTATATTATTTTATGTAATGACATTAACAATATTTTACTTCAAAAATAGACTCATGTGTTCAGAGGCTGATTTTATTGATTTTGGATCGCTGTCAAAAAATGGTTAAAAACCTCTGGATCTTCTTCAGAGCATTTGGAGAAAATCTATGAATGTTTTAGTGTTTTTATTACCATAACTTAGATTGATCACTCACCGAATCCATGGTGATTTTATTCAGGAGAAGACAATCAATCAAGATCTATATTCACGACTTTCTCCATGCAACTTTTACTTCTGGTGATTGCTAGAAGTGAAACTCTGCACAAACAATTTTCAAAGGTTGAAGAAAGAACTTAATATGAACATGTAAATCAAGGTTACCAGTATCACTGTAACAGAATTGTAAGTAGTTTTACGTAGTATTCAACGTCAATCTATAAATAAATCCAGAGGATTTGACTATAAAAATTAAAGACTTTTTAATTATACTCTTTATTTATCATATCAAACGTAACTCAGATGTGAATTACATTATTACCAATGCTATTTATTTATTAATTTTTTTTTTTATTATTTGCTATTGTAGTTCTTTGTCCTTCTATTGTCATTTCATCTAGCTTTATATACTCCGGACAGTTGACTATGAAAAATTTTAATGGTTACCGAGGTCCTTCCTTTACTTTTCTTTGAGATTTGATCAATGTATTTTTCGGTTCCTTCTTTCAATTTTTTACACTTTCTTGAGAAGTCTGAAGTTTCTGTACAATAATGGTATTTACGGTTTATTTTCACATCCATTGGGAGGTCGCACAGCAAGCATAATTTTTATCCATTTTTTAAATTTTATTTTTAGTACTACTAATAGAAAGCACACCAATCGCCCATTTTTTCTACCTTATTTTTCATTTTTTTTTTTTTTCAACGTCATTGTCTTCTTATGACAAGTTACAATTTTTCATTCTATTCTCAAACCTTAAAAAAAAAAAAAAAAAAAAAAAAAAAAAAAAAAAAAAAAAAAAAAAAAAAAAAGGTTTGATTTAAGCCTTTCATTATTTCTCCTTCATATTAAATTTTCAGCGGAGATAAGTAGTTTTTCCACATTAATTGAAAATAGAAATATATCTTGTGTAAAATGAACCTATTTAGATACCAGCTATCTATAAATATTTTCTATATTCTCAACTCACAAACTTAAAACCTTTTTCCGAGAGAGAAGTAAATAGTTAAGTGATTTGTTGTCGTCTTATCTAACTATTCTGCACAATTCGAAAAAGAAATATATTTGTGGACCAAAAAAAAAACTCACAATTATTTAATTAAATATATCCATTAAGCTTTGTGTAAAAAATTTTGGTTCTTCGAGGTACTAATAATTTTAGAGCTTTATTTGATCTAGCAAAAAAAGATCAATAAGTTTTAAGGAGAATTCTGACTGATATTCACTGTTTCTCTTTCATATTTACTTTGCCATTGAAAGATATATATTGTCTCCTTCGAAATAAATATATATATATATATATATATATATATATATATATATATATATATATATATATATATATATATATATATATATATATATATATATATATATATATATATATATATATATTATATATATATATATATATATATATATATATATATATATATATATATTATATAATGATGTCGCGGATGTGGATGTAGATAAGAGCATATGCAGTTGTGGACCTTATTTTACTACATAAGTGTTAATACGGATGGAGATCTTCAACATCAAATAAATTGCAAACATAACTTAGATTTCAAAGTTTTAAGAGCAAAATAATATATAAACAGTTATAATAATTATGATTTTGTTTTATATAGATTCCGGAATTAATAATATAAAAAAGAAACTGAAGTCTAAAATGCTACTGAATGCAGTAATGTTTAAGCACGATATCAGGATGGAGACGATGACGTATTCATCACACCAACTACTGCCTCAACCAAATTTACTTTAAAAATAACTGGTAAAGCAGGTCAATATTTTTAACTTATTGATGACGTTATATTTTAATTGTTTTGCTTTTTTTTAATTATATCAAGCAAACTCCATTAAAAAACTATCGCTAGCTCAGACCATTGCAGAGAAGAATATTAAAACTGCACTGTGGAAGTTGACTTAATTTGCAATATTTCGCTTCTTATTTCATTCCTGTATTTTTTTTTTCCATTACAATACACAACTACTATTTAATCATATTTATTTTTATACAATTAATTTATCACTT
>SEYY01011386.1:5000-10000 GCA_009176605.1 Armadillidium nasatum | reverse complement strand
TTATTTCTGTAGATATTTTCTCTTGATTTCTGTCGACCATTTTTGTCCACGTGCTATAAGTCAGATTGATCACGTGGTTTCCACCATCTTGGATTTGAATTCTAACACTATTTTTCTTGACCGCAGCCCTATCTATTGAGTGAAAATCAAACTTCCTCCAATATTTACAGTAAGAATTTAAAATTATTGTGAGAATAAGATTCGAAACCTCAACCTTCTGATTTGAATTCTATCACGCTACCACTACACTAAAATGATCATCATATCTTAGAATGAACGAATTGTTCTATTCACGCGGAACATTTTCGATTTTGAAATCGCAATTATTTTTATTGATTGTATAATAATCATCTATTGTTAGATACCAATTATGTGCTTTATTGTTATTACGTATTTCTTGTAGTTGACTCTAATTTCCATAGCCACGTTGGGACCCCTTCACGGGGCGCAACCGCATGTCTCACTATTCGGCGGATGCGCGGAATAACGCAGCACGGTGCGTGAACGCATGCAACAAATATTCATGACGTCATCATTACGCAATATTTTGGTGACAATTTATTTTTAGAGGGAATTTTTACCACTTACAAATATTATGACCATATTTTCTGGGGGGGACGTCATAATTTTTCTTTCTTATTAGAATTAAAGTCCAGACTTGATACTTTTTTATTTAACTTAATCATCTGTATTTTTTTCATTTTTATTTATTTTTATTTTTTTCCTTTTATGTTTTTTATTTTTTCTAATTTTTTATTTTTCAATTTTATTATTTTATTTTTAAATATTTTATTTTTTATTTTTGTTTTTTTTTCTCTTTCTTCTTATATTTTTATCTTTTAATTTTTATTTTTATTTTACATTTTTATTTAGTTTTAATAAATTAATATGAACAATTTATGCCTTCACGTAGTAAAACATGAAAGGGTAATTAATACACACACACACATACCATGAAATATAAAACATGAAATATAAAAAATTCAAAAAGGGAATGTAAACACGTCTTATTTTATTTCATTTTTTACGTAATTGCTAACAATGAAATCATTTGCATATACACTTTTAATTTTAAATATATTTATAATCTAATTAAAGATACATTTAAAAAAAAACATTTTATAAAATAAATACAAATATAATCCACACAAGCTACATTTAGGTGGTTGTACAGGAAAACACAATGTCTTTACACTATGAATATTATTATTATACATTATTTTAATAACCACAAGAGTCTTCACCATCGGAAAAAGATTTTGAAACTGGAATATTATTTGTAATGCGAATTATAATCTCTAATATGTCTTTTAATATATTTCTTTTTCAACTCTCAGCTTAATTTATAATCTGTTACATCTCTAATTTTAGGAAGAACTTTATGATAATCTACTTTTGTTACTTTCTTCTTAAACGCATCAGGAAGGTTTTTTTCCCTATTAGGTGAGGAATTCTCAATAAATCTTTGTAGATTAGGAGACCACATATTCTCCAGTAACACTATTTCAAAGTTTGTGGTTCCTGTATCCTCTTTCAAAGATGCCTTAAGCTGTATACGATGATTAAGTTCTTTTTCCGCCACACATAATACAAGTATTTTTCTTTTTGCAGTACGAGTAGGAACAGAGACTTCATCCGTAGATTTCATTCGTATATATAATGATCGAATAAAATTTACAAATTTAGTGCTAAAATTAGAAATCCCCTTGTTGGTATTATGAAGCATACGTAGTAGATATAACAAGAGAAATGAATATTTTTTAAGGTCTTCGTATACGTTCATACTCTACAATGTTTTAATAATTTATGATTCAATTAATGTTCGCAGACTTCCGTAGTTTCAAGATTATGTTCCGACATGCTTTTGCATAACTCACAGTAAAACAAATCATGATACATTTTTTAAAATTTTCAATTCCAACAATAGTGACATAAGTTATTAGAATCACGATTTGAAACATCAAAAGTTACGTTATTAGCCATCATTAAAGTAAATAGTTTCCTCCATTGTTTTCTTCAGTGTTTAATAGAATAATGATATGATTAAAAGCTCTCTGTTCACCTTGTAAACTTTTCAACTTATAATATTGTTGATATAAACACTATGAGCTGAATTGACATATTTTTCAAACATATTCTTTTCCTTTACTTTTCTTTTAATTAGTTTTTCAATATGTGATTGATATTTTAATTGTACATCTTCTGTAAGACAAAATCCATGTGACGTAGGTTGAAATATATTTCAAATATATACTATGAGCTGAATTGACATATTTTTCAAACATATTCTTTTCCTTTACTTTTCTTTTAATTAGTTTTTCAATATGTGATTGATATTTTAATTGTACATCTTCTGTAAGACATAATCCATGTGACGTAGGCTCAAATATATTTTGTAATCTACGCAAAATTCTTATATCTACAACATTCTTATAACATCACTTTGAAAATGTCATTGTGAGTCCCTTATTATCGGTTTTCCTTTTCACCACTGATGATTTCCCCAAATTGAATTATTGCTCTATTTTTAACTAATCTAACCAGTAATGTGTTTGATATTTCAATTAATTCTTCAGGGTTCATATATACTCGTGGACTTTCTGTTTGATCTAAGTAAGATCCACATGTAAAATATTCATGTCCATCTGGTCTTCTTTTATATAGTAAAGAAATATCACTTTTTGAAATTTAATTTCCCATGTCACAATATCTTCTATGGTTGTATAACGACTTGATGTAATATATTGTTCGTATCAAGATTATGTATAAACTAAATAACAAGGCAATACTCCACGTGGAATCTGATACTGAACTGAAAACTGATTGGATCATGTTAACCAGTAAAAAACGTTTATAATTCTGACGTCATGTATGAACTGAAAGCGGATTGGTTCTTGTTAAACAATAAGATACGTTATGATTTACGACGCCACTGTGAAGTTGGTAGCTGATTGGCTGATAAAAGTATCGAGAAATTTATTTAGTCATAAGACATTGGGGACTGATTCTGTTCTAACATGATGTTACTTTAATATTTTATCACAGAAGAAGGATTAGAGGGGGAAATGAGTAGTATGTAATAAAAGAGTAAAGGAAAATGACCTAGGGTCACCTGAGTCTCTTTTCAGGGGATTATAACTTCAAGAATAAAAATTTTACGTATGAACAGATAAGAACTCTGTTATATTTATCGTTATATTTCACCAGAATAGAAGGATTAGATAAAGAAGGTGATTAAAGAGAGAAGGATAATAAACAAGAGTATCTGGAGTCTTTTCAGAGGATTAGGACGTCAAGAAAGAGCAGTTTGGGATCGTATTTAGAGATAAGAGCTTATTTTTCCTTAATATTTCTTCACGATAAAGGAAGTTAGAGAAAGTAGGTGATT
This sequence comes from Armadillidium nasatum, assembly GCA_009176605.1. Classification (NCBI taxonomy): domain Eukaryota; kingdom Metazoa; phylum Arthropoda; class Malacostraca; order Isopoda; family Armadillidiidae; genus Armadillidium; species Armadillidium nasatum. Next base: position 6,612 of record SEYY01011386.1, on the reverse strand, counting down.
AAGGAGAGAAGGAAAATAAAATACGAGTACCTGGAGTCCCTTTTCAGGGGAATAGAACATCAAGAATAAAGAGTTTTGGGTCGTATTTACAGAAAAGAGCTTTCATTACCTTAATATTTCATCACGATAGAAGGAATAGGGAGTAAGTGGGAGGGAAGGGGAAGAAGAAACCGTATAAAGGCAACGAATTTCTGAGTCTCCGAATTAGATTCTGCTGCAGCCTCTCATTCTCAAGATGGATTCTCCCCGCGTCTTCAAATGTGTTAGAGTTCTACTTCTGAATTGGGAAATCAAGTATGAAAATATAAAGTTCGCTTTTCAGAGAAGAATAAATGTTGAGCATTATTTTAGTTGTTCGACATTCATGCTTGGTAAAAATATACCATTGTTTATCTCGGTTAGTCAGATGAGAGAAATTTATGAGACTTCATTTCTGGAGTTATGAATAATATTTCCAATTTTTTGAAGCAAAAATACCTGGAGACGAAACCTATTCATATTTAAAACCAATACTGGATGATAAACGTATTCCCTTAAAAACTTTTTTTTTCCACATACATACCTTAATTCAGCACCATAAAAATTATTATAATTAATATTTTAAACATGTAAATAAATTAAATTGAGGAAATTAAAAACAGACAATGCTTTAATATTTTATTGGCCATTCTTTATTTCTTATAACCATTTCGCACCTCTTAGGCAGGCCTTTAACAAGATTTCTCAAGTAATTTTTATCTACGATATGAAACCATGCTCTGATACTTGATGAAATAAGTTCTTGTTTTGTTGAATGTTTGGTTTTAGAGAGAATTACCCCAATTTTGAACCAGAGATTTTCTATAGGATTTAGATCTGGACTCTGAGCTGGCCAATCCATATGTGAAATTTGCTTGTCCTGCAACCATTTAAGAACCTTTTTCAATATATGACAAGGTGCATTATCATCTTGAAATATGAATTCTTATTCTCCAAACGTATCTTCGGCACTAGGAATCATTTTCTTGCTTAAAACCTATAGATACTGATCACTGTTCATCATTTTCTCCACAACATACAGTTTCCAAATGTTGATGCTGACATGCATCCCCATACCATAACTGAAATTGGATGCTTTATTGTTGGTAAAATACAATTTGGTTTATATTCGTCCCTTTACGACGTCGAACATACTGATTTACTGCATATCTGTTAAAACAAAAGGTGGATTCACCACTAAAAATGAACTTAGACCAATGCTCTGTCCAGTGACAATGTTCCTTTGCCCAAACAATTCTTCTCTTTCATTGTTTTTCTGTTACGAGAGGTTTTTTCTTTGCTTTACACCTCTTAGACAATTTTCTAAGAGTCTTCTTCGTACTGTGCTTGTAGAATTTACTCTACAACCATTTTCATTTCATTCTTTAAGAAGATAAGGGCTTGTTAGATGCCTATTTGAAAGAGCTTTCCTGGTCAAAAGTAGATCTTGCGACTTTGTTGAGTTTCTGGAGTCTTCCTGAACTGACATCAATAAGTAATTTCTCTTCTTAATTTATATCTTCGTAATATCCAATTTACAGTACTTTTACTTAATGATAGTTGTCTTGCAATAGAACGGACAGAATTTCCTCCT
>SEYY01011384.1:2500-7500 GCA_009176605.1 Armadillidium nasatum | reverse complement strand
ACAAAATTGGTATATTCTTTGGCAGAATGGAATATCTAGAAGTGGATGCCGTTGTTATTCCTTGTGACCAACATCTTGACCAACGTAAGACAAAAGACGATCTTCCACCACCGATAGTTAATTGTGCGACCCAAATTGTTATTCATGATGCTGCAGGACAAATATCTGCGAAATGAATGTGATTCAATAAAAGTCTGTCCACTTGGGGAGGCAAGAATTACTGGAGGATATTTTCTTCCAGCAAAATACGTTATTCATACTAATGCCCCTACTATAGAAGTACCAGATCCGATAGAGAATTCTTATGTCAATTCGTTACGGTTAGCTCTAGAAAATAATATAAAAACCATTGCTTTTCCATGCATATCAACTGGAGGAACGTATGGGTATCCTCATAAAGAAACTGCTCATAGGGTTCTTAAGTCAGTAAGAAGATTTTTAGATATATATCATTCACGTTTTGAACTAATTGTGTTTTGTTTGACTGAAGCAGAAGAGAAAAAAACCTATAAAGAAGCTTTGCCTCGTTACTTTCCTCTTTAATTAAATTAAGGACTTTAAGAAACTTACTTTTATAGTTTTTAATTTTGTATTGAATATTTACTTCTGAATTTTGTCAATTAATTTTGGTGTAAAAGTGAATGTAAATTTTACCTCAATTTTTTTACTTAATAAAATTTAGATTAAAGAACGCATAAAACTGTTTATTTATCCTTCAAGGAAATTGAGAAAGCTTTTTCTAAACTTGATAACATAATTACTCTAGGGTGCAATTATGGATAACTGAATAGGCATGCATGCTACATGATTTGAAAAAAGCCAATTTTAAGGATATTTAGCACTTACCAGACCATTCGTAAGTTTCACAATTAGTTTTGTAATGGAAAGTCAATGGAAGTTGTATTGAAATTTGCAACATTTTGTATTTTGAAGAACCAAAAATTTTCGATTTAGGATTTGACTAGATTAGGTCTGTAGTATACTTATAAGGATTAATATTAGGCCAGTAAAAACGGAACAGTAATCAATAACTTGGACCCAGTCATTAAATGTAAAATTACAACTTCAATATGTTGAAAGAAATTAAAATATTTAATTTTTCTTACAAATCTATGGTAAAGTATAAATAGTAAAGAAACTACCGACAAATAATTTAGGAAATGTCAGTAAGTTTTCAATCACTACTACAGTTTTTCGTTACCTTTTTTTATCAATTTAATTCTGTGTAAGTAAACTATATTTTTTATTTGGCTCCAGAGATACAAAATGTCACCTTGTGAAACATGATCAAACTGACGTAAATAAATGTCGCTTGTCTATTTTTTAAAATAGATCTCAACATTCACGACAGAAAGCATCTTTATCTTCGGAAAGTTATAAGAAAAAACAATCCTGTGTATTTTGATCGGAAAGGAAAATTAACTGCAAGGTGCGTGATCGTCTTCTGGTGCGAACCGCACCAAAGTTGATGTATCCTTCAATAACCATCTGTTCGTCAAAAAATTTATGTTATTTCTTAAGATAATTCCTCTCTGTTTGATTGTTTTGATGGTTAGTTTTTAGGAATTCGCATGTGCTATTTATTGCTTTGTGTATTTCCTTTAGGAGTGAGAGGTTTAGAAGATGATCAAATCGCAATATGTAGAGTTTTTTGAATAAAGGTGGTGTATGAATATATATATATATATATATATATATATATATATATATATATATATATATATATATATATATATATATATATATATATATATATATATATATATATATATATATATATATATATATATATATATATATATATATATATATATATAATATATATATATATATATATATATATATATATATATATATATAATATAAATATATATATAATATATATATATATATATATATATATATATATATATATATATATATATATATATATATATATATATATATATATATATATACATATATAATTTTATATAGAACTGTAGATCCATATTCTTGAGTCCTTGGTCTTGTATATCCATATTCAAATTCATGTGTTTCTTCTTTTTGTCCAAATTTTTCTGTAAATTTAACACATCTGATTTTCTTAATATTGTTCTGCTCAGGAAAATATACAAGATATGCTGGGCTTTCATTGTCATACCCAACAAAAATTCCTTTTTTACTGCGTGCATCTTTTTTTTTTTTTTTTTTTTTTTTTTTACAGAACGCCACCACTCACGGGCAGAGCCCTTTTCAAGGAGGGGGCACACACACATGCACAAAGCTCATTCAAACACACACACACACACACACACCTAACGCACAGCCCTCAGGTGGGCGCAGACGGAAGACTTGAAGAGTGGAAGATTAAGTACAGGAGGAAAAATAAATGATGGTAGAGAGTTCCACAGAATAGAGGTGGCTGGAAAGAAGGAGGTACCATAACGGGCTATCCTGGGATTTCCTACGTCCACACAAAATTGGTGCGAAAGCAGGGCATCCCTTGTGCAACGAGGACGACGCAACGGTGGAGGAATGCGAGAGGCCAATTCCCTCGAGCACCTGCCATTGTAGTACCTGTAGAAAAGAGATAGCGCGCCAACGTCACGTCGCAGAGACAGAGGGTCAAGATGAGTTTGAAAGTAGGGGACAGTTTATTAATCTCTTAGCTTTTGACTCAACCCTATCCAGAAGAGAGGAGGAGCGGGAGCTCCCCCAAATGTGAGAACAGTACTCCATACAAGGACGAATAAGACCCTTATATGTTTGGAGTAACTGCTCAGAAGAAAAAATTCTCGCAATCTGAACAGGACTCCCAGCTTCTTAGAGGCCGCTTTAGCAACCATTGTAATATGTGGTTTCCAAGACAGTTTGTTGTTTATGTTTAGACCAAGAATGTTAATGTTATTTACAGGTGAGACGGGAGAGCCATCGAAGAGGATAGGAAAGTTAGGAGGTATTTTTGAGAGGGAGATGTGAAGAAGTTGAGTTTTTAAAGAGTTGAATTTTACAAGGTTGCTATGACCCCACCGGGAAATCCCATCCAGATCGGCAAGAATGGAATCGGAAAGTTGAAGACGAGAAGCAACTCTAGAAGCAAAAGAGGGAGCAGATTTGAAATGAGTAGAAGAATGCAGAGTTGAATCATCAGCATAAGAGTGAACAGAGTTAGAAGTGCAGTGGAGAAGATCGTTAATGAAAAGTAAGAATAAGGTTGGAGATAAAACAGAACCCTGAGGAACACCACAGTTGACAGAAAAGGAGGAAGAGGTCGCTCCATCTACAACTGCCGAAATGGAACGATCTGAGAGAAAACTAGACAAGAGTAAACAAAGGGAAGGAGGAAACCCAAAGGAAGGGAGCTTAGAGAGCAGTGACGCATGCCATACCCGGTCGAAAGCCTTGGATATGTCAAGCGCCACCACACAAGACTCCCCGAAGTCCCTAAGGGCAGAAGACCATAGATCAGTAAGATAGGAAAGTATGTCGCCAGTTGACCTCGAGCGACGAAAGCCATACTGGTGATCAGAGAGAAGAGAATGAGACTCCAAATGATCCAGGAAATGAGAGTTGAGGAGAGTTTCAAAAATTTTAGATAGAACACAAGTGAGAGCTATAGGTCGATAGTTAGAAGGATCAGAACGGCCTTTTTTCGGGATCGGCTGAACAAACGCACGCTTCCAGCATTGAGGAAAAGTATTAGTATTAAGGCATCTAATTTCTTTTTCTCCTGTGAGTAAGCATAACAAATTGATCCAAACACATGCATATTACTTAAATTTGATTTTCTTCCTGTTATTACTTCATAAGGAGTTTTACCTGTTCTTGAATGATAACACCTATTGCGAATATACGCTGAAGTTTTTACTGCATAAGTCCATAATTTTTTAGGCAACTTAGCTTCCAATAATAAACATCTTGCCATATCAAAAAGAGTTCTCCAAGTACGCTCAACTTTTCCATTTTGATGTGGGGAATATGGTGCTGAAAATTCCTGCTTTATACGATTCTTTATGAGGAGTGATTTGAAGTCTGCAGAGGTAAACTCAGTACCATTATCTGACCTCAACCTCTTTACAGTCCCATATGGGGAAATATCTGCCAAAAAATTTTCTGTTGCAGAAATTGTATCAGTTTTACTCTTCAATAAATACACAAAAATTGCACCAGAATAATCATCCAGAAAAGAAATAGCATATTTAAAACCATCTCTTGCAACAGGGATCAATAGGACCTGCTAAATCACAATATACTAATTCTAATATACCAGTAGTATATTTTTCAGCTTCTCTATTTCTAATCTGAGTCATTTTGCCCAAGTGCACAAGTACTACAATCAAAATTTTCTTTACTAATTATATTCATACCATTTACTACACTTTCAAGTTTTAAAACATCTTGAACATTACAATGGCCCATAATTTTATGCCAATCTTGCAAACTATAAGAACCCATTTTCTTAATACCAATATTGTTCAAAAAATATAAACCTCCTGTCTTCTTAATATTAAATACTGTACCATCAGGTGCTACTAATTCAGCAAATTTTGGTGTAAAATTTATAGAAACTCCATTTTTCGCAGCTGCCTGCACTGAAAATATATCTTGCTTATATGATGGTACACAAAGAGCATTTTTCAATAAAATACTATGACACTTACCATTAACATCACATATTGACACTTTAGCATGGCCTCTCCCAATTGCAGCATTATTCATTCTGCTACCATCGGCCAATTCAATAAAATGATTTGAGGGGTCAAAATTTTCTTCAAAGCTGATAAATTTTGATTTATCACATAAAATATGTGAGGTAGCTCCACTATCTACTAATAGATTACTTGGTGTGTGTCCTACATTACCCATTTCATTAATTATAAATGCATAAGAATGACTCTCATCACTTTGGCTCTCATCCTTTCGCAATCTTAGCGGAATTATTTTTTCTACAAAATTCTGTATCATGGGTTTGTGAATTACAATTAACACACCATCTTTTATAATACTGCCTATATCCC